>CABHPR010155471.1:1230-30002 GCA_902168415.1 Peromyscus melanophrys | reverse complement strand
GTGGTGGTAGAAAGCAGAAAGGTATATAAGGCGTGAGGACCAGAAACTAGAAGCATTTGACTGGTTAAGCTTTCAGGCTTCTAGCAGTACAGTTCAGCTGAGAGCCATTTGGATATGAGGACACAGAGGATTGCAGTCTAAGGAAACAAGATCAGCTGAGAAGTTGGCCAGGTGAGGTGGCTGTGGCTCGTTCTGTCTCTCTGATCTTCCAGTGTTCACCCCAATAACTGGCCTCAGGTTTGATTTTATTAATAAGAACTGTTAAGATTCCTGATACAAAGCACTATTCCATGAACTGGGGCCCCAGACTGAGTAAAAAGGAGAAAGCAAGCTGAGCACCATTGTTCATCTCTCCCTGCTTCCTGACTGGAGATGCAATTGCCTCACCTCCCATTGCCACACTTTATTTACCATGATGGAGGGTGCCCTCAAACTGTGAGTGACAATAAGCCATCCCTTCTCCTGCAGTTGCTGTGTGTCAGATATTTTGTCACACAACAACAACAACAACAACAACAACAACAAAAAGAGACTGACACATCTACTTAGCAATATAAGATAGTAGCTCTTAGGTCATATCAAAAAATTAACTTCAAACATCTTGAAATATGCCTCTTACCAAGTGTCAGGTAAATAAAGTAACTGTGGTAAGGCTATCAAAGGATGTGCTGCACACTCACTCCATGGGATATGCTAAAATCTCTCTCCAGCACCAATTTAAACAAAAGAGATCTACAGAAATATCCATATCAGCTTAGCCCTTTCAGAACATTCCCTATTAAACTGACTTACTGATGCCCTCTCTGTCTTTATCACAGAATACTGACAGCCAAAGCTGCATATAATTTACCTCTGTGCTTCCAAAAATGTCCCTGGTGTTTTCAATCATCATATCAACTGTCTATGATTCAATGATGAGGGAAAAACTCAGTTCTAATGAAAAGGTTATACTCTTTCTTAGTCTTATAAAGTATCTAGAAAAGATATCTGAATTTGAAGTCAAAATCCAAATCCTGACCTCCAAATAGTGGATTTCTACATGAGAGTAAAAATGACTCCATTACACTTCCACCATGCAGTGTGCATAAGGGAGAAGTTCATAAACATGGAGTCAGTTTTGTGTTTTAACCTCTCCTTCCTAGCTTTGTGCCCTTTAAGAAACAACTCCCTGAAATCATTCTTATGCGATCTATAAAGAAGTACTACGGCAATATAATGCAGTGTGACAGAGCAGGGAATAGTACAGTGCACCTCCATGCAAAATGAACAGAAATATAAAATTCACCCCTGGTTGGAGAAAGACATCCCCACCCTGCAACTCTCTGTTAAAGTGAGTCCATTAGACAGGCTGAAAGGCGCTGCAGAATATCAGCTCAGCACTCTGGATAGAGAAAAGGACTGGAATAATCATGGCTGCCCTTTCCAACCAATTCTCTGACCTAATTTGTTTTTCTAGAGGTTGTTTGCTGGACTGATCTTTGAGACATCCTGTCCCCAAACTGCACTGCAGTTTCCTCCTTCTACAAATATATTCTGTGTTTTCCAGGTCTTGCTTAATTCAAAACATTAGGTAGACATCTGACACCAAGAGAACTTAATAAATATATCAATCAACAAAGTGCTTAATTAGAAACAACTGACAAGAAAATCCAGCACTTCAATCAGATGCCTGACTTTTCTCATTGGCTTAATTTTTACCATAAAACAGTAGCTAGAAAGAAACAGAGTCACACAGAAGACTAAAATGATGCATGCTAGTGGTCATGGGTCTAGCTCCTTAGAGCCAAACACATATGCTGATTTCCTACCATGTAAAGGATAGAAGGTAATAGTAGTTGTGCTTGTTAAGTTTTATGTCAATTTCACACAGGCTAGAGTCATTTCAGAAGGTGGAAGCTTGACTGAGAAAATGCCTCCACCAGCCTGGGAAGACTGTGGTAGATTTTCTTAATTGGTGATTTATATGGGAGTTCCTGGATCACTGAGTGTGTGTGTGGAGGGTGCCACCCCTGGGCTAGTTGTCCTGGAGCTATAAGAAATCAAGCTGAGCAATCTATGAAGGAGCAAGCCAGTAAGCAGCATCCCCTCCTGGCTTCTGCTTTAGTTCCTGCCTCCAGGTTTCTGTCTTGGGTTCCTGCTGTAGGATAATGCTTTTGTACACTGGTTTAATAAAACACTGATTGGCCAGTAGCCAGGCAGGAAGTATAGGCGGGGTGAGCAGACTAAAGGAATTCTGGGAAGAGGAAGGCTGAGTCAGGAGTCACCAGCCAGACACAGAGGAAGCAAGATGACAAGGCAGAACTGAGAAAAGGTAAACCAAGCCATATGGCTAAACATAGATAAGAATCATGGGTTAATTTAAGTGTAAGAGATAGTCAATAATAAGCCTGAGCTAATGGCCATAGAGTTTGTAAATATTAAGCCTCTGTGTGTTTATTTGGATCTGAGCGGCTGCAGGACCGGGCAGGAGAGAGGACCTGGGCTGCAGGGCCCAGGCAGGATGGGAGAAACTTCCAACTACAGGTCCCTGCCTTCACTTCCCTAGATGATGGACTACAAGCTACAAGATGAAACAAACCCTCCCATCCCCGGGTCGTATGTTCTATTATAACTATATAATCCCTAAGACAGTGGCTAAGTTGATATTATAGGGAAACAAATACAAGAGTGGTGTCTAGAGAAACACAGTCTTATTAGAAAAGATCCAGAGAGATGAGCATATTAAAGTCATTCACAGTTAGGAAGGTATGAATGGAGCTTTAACACAGAAAAACACACAAAGGCCCTTAGAAACTTTTCTACATTCATTCTATGGTTTCTCATAGTACTTACGCCCAAATTCTAATTAACTGGTGTGAACTGTTCTTTTACACAGCCACACTATTCTTGGTGTCTTAATGCCAACTGAGAGACAAACTCATGATATACATCACTAATTCTTCATAAGAGTATTTAATAATTCATTTTATGATGAGAAATGGCATTTTTTTAAACTTTCATAATAAAAAAACCTTGACTTGGAGCATTAAGCCTCCATTTTCCCACTCATTTCATTTGATTCTCAAGTGACCCCTCACGTACACCCTCCCTGTCTGTGTATTTCCTTAGTCTTACTTTGTGTCATTAACAGAATAGCTTACACTACAGGTATGTTGTAAGGGGTTCATCTGAACACCATGACATGGATAAGATCTCAAACCCAAAAATGTCATCACTCTTAATTCAAATGCTCGTGATTGCTGGTCCATGTTCAGTGACTCTCCGAGATGTCACCCAAAATAGGCGCTAAGCTCATAGCAATATTCATAAATGAAAACGTGCTTCCAGATGCCAACTATTTATAAAGTTGAAGCTGTCTGCCTTCTGGTAGGGGGCGGGTGGGGATGAAGCTTATGGGAACTGTGGCAGTTATATTAGGGCTCCAGAAGATCTAAGGAAGATGTGCCACTTAAGCTAAAGGTAGAAACATCCTTGATCCAAAATCTACAGTAAAATTGTGTCCAACATATGAGATGCATGATGTAAAGCTGCAGGGGGTCTGTGGAGGAAAGTGCAGGAGAAAGGAAGAGAGTGGAATCATTGTTTTTCCTGACTGTGTTTTACAGGGCCCAGCAAAAGTTGTACAGTAGAGACCATTCCCCTTGATAACTACATGGTGATATGTTATGTAGTTTCATTAATATTTTAATTTCTGTGCTTGTATCTCTAGGCAATTTCAAGACAGGAACTTTTTTTTTTTAACATAAAGAAGGAAAAATTTGACATTTTCTGCCTAAAAGTTTCAACACATCACCATGAAGGTATTTTCAGGTCATTCTGTAGTGTTCCTCTTCATAACTCATCCTTTTATGGTTCACGGATGACTTCTCAACTGGACACAAGAATGGAATAATAGCCTGTAATTGTCAAATTTTTTTTATAGAACAGGGATTTTCTTTTAAAATTACTTTTTTGCATTTTAAAATAAAATATAATTACATTACTTTCCCAATTTGCTTTCCTCCCTCCAGCTCCCTTCTAGACCCTTCCTCATTCTCAAATTGATAACCTCTTTTTCTTTGATTAGTATGATTACATATATGACTGCTATGAAAGAATTAGCCTCTACCAGGGATAAGCTCCATGGTTGGTTATCCAACACAAAGTGGTCAGCTCTATGCAGTTTTTCTGTTGTTGTTAAAGTTTAGTTATAGACTGTGTTTTCTAAAAGTAGAAAGAAAACCTAGGTAGACACAGAAACCATATTTGTGGCTGGCAATACAAGACACCTAGTAGAAGTATTTAAGAATTATTCATCAGAATTAATAGAAATGCTATGCTTCTTGAAGAAAAGAATCATTCAACATTTTGAAAACAATACTTATTTTTTTCTTTTAAAAATATAAAGCAAGTTCAACAAATTACAGCCTATATATAAAATCAGCCCCCCTCCTGTAAAAAATAAAGTCTTAGTGGGAGACAGCCATGATTATTTGCTTAGATTCCTTTGTATTTTACTCAAAAGTCTGCTGATGCATAGCATACAAAACTGAAACCTATGCATCTCGGTTTTTATCAACCCCTACTTTCATTGTGCTTAGAAATTTCTTCTACTGAAATGAATAACATGTACAATACTCAGGTTCCAGTCTCCAAATGTGCTTTGCCACACATTCCAAATGATACCTACAAAATCCTCTCAAGTCATGTCTTGTTAGCTAAAAGTGTCAATGGATGTCAATGTAACAGTATTTTAAGATACTCTTCTTATTGTAAGGATAAGAAATTGTGGTTTTAAGCACAGCTTTTGAAAACAAATTTTATCTTCATGTTCCCACAACAAACCTTTAAGAGACTACACAATTCCCTACATTACAGGACATATAGCATTTCTTACAGACAAACAGCTGAGTTTCCCTTGACCTGTTATGACACCCTTCCCATCTCTGCCATGGTGTTTTATTATAAGTTGTCAACTCTGCATGCCATCCTTGCATCCATCATATGAGAAGAGGAGGATTCTAAAGATGTCACCCCCTGGCTCCAGTCAGCCCTGCATCCAAATCATCCAGAGGAGACAGCTGCATGTCATATTTCTAAAAATATCTTTTTGGGGGTGATAAATTTTACTAACAACCTCTGGAGTTAGAACATTTTGCTTAGCTATGATTACTTACCACAGTACAAGTCCACTCCCTCCTCTAGCTCAGAAGAAATGAACCCATTTAAAAAGTTTAAGCTGTAATAGTTCTAAAACATCATCAGGTTTTCATTAGTATATCACCGGGGATATACCCTTGAAGGATATATCTAGCTTCCAGGTGTTGTATCCACTGCCACATGGTCAGACCTTTGTCTGTGTGATTCCACAGATTAGTATTTTGCACATTAATTGATTAATAATGTTATGGGAGAGCACAGAACACTGTGGATAGTGTTATCTCTGGACTTGTGCTGCTGGGCTGTATAGGAAAGCAGGCTGAGCAAGCCATGGTGTTCAAGGCAGGAAGCAGCATTCTTTCATGATCTCTGTTCTGGCTTCTGCCTCGAGTTCCTACCCTGACTTCCCTTCATGATAGACTGTAGACTCTAAAAAAATAAATAAATAAAAATAAATCTTTTGTTCCTCATATTAATTTTGGCCATGGCATTTATCACAGCAATTGAAATGTCATTGAAACAGGGCAGTTATGTTAAAAAGGAGATTATCACTTCGGTGTATATTGAATGGATGTTTAAATTTATTAAGATGTTTAAAGTTTATACCATGACATTAGCTGTAGAGTTGGACACAGTGGTGAATGCCTTAATCCTAGCACTTGCTCTAAATGTGAGGTCACTCTGGTCTGTTACATAGTGAGTGAATGCTAGACAATTCAGGACTACATAACAGAACCTTGTTTAAAATAGAAGCACAGCAAAAAGCTATATCCTTGCTGGTTGATGTGTTCTGGTTGACTTATGACTAAGGACTCCTCATGAACTCACAATTTTTTTTGAAGAGGACATTAAAAAATCATTGAAAAGGCAAACCTGAGCAGTGAAGTAGTCAGTTTCCCAAATAAGATAGTCCAAGGACACAAGTATGTTGTCAGAAAACATAAATCAGAACATAATACTAAAACTGACCTTCTTTGAACTAACTCATGTTGGTGAAATTACTAAGGCCACTCCACGTAGTTAAAAGGAAGATTTATTTAGTGGGTAACTTACAAATGAAGGGATAGTTAGGTGGCGGGTTCTGGAAAAGACGCAGCGCAGTCTGGCGGTGTTCTCTGGAGAACTCTCCTCGGTCTACCTCTCGCGTCCAGGTCCAGGAAACAAGAGAGCGCCACGAGTCCTGATCTCAGGTCTTCAGGCCCTCCTTTGGCCCCGCCTTGTAGGCGTGCCTCAATGAGGGTTGAAACTTCCAGACCAAAGCTGGAATGGCTACCCACTACAAACTCAGTTTAGAATGACGTAGAATATCATTTCTTTCTAACTAAGCACTTTCATTTGGTATTCTTGAGTCACTGGATTCGAGACATTTATCTGGCTTTAAATCCTCATTCATTTCTTTGAGAGCTGATTCTTTACAGAATAATTTTTAAAAAACATTATTTTATGTGTGAGAGTGTTTTGCAGGCATGCATGCCTGTGCACCCTGTGTGTTCAGTGTTCATGGAGGCCAGAAGAGGGTGTTGGACTCCCTGTAACTGGAGTTATAGACAGTTATGAGTCTCCATGTGGTTGCTGGGAATTGAGCGAGGGTCCTCTGGAAGCCAGGGCTCTACGTCTCTGAGCGATCTCTTTAGGTCTTCTTCTCCTTCTCCTTCTCCTTCTTCTTTTAAGATTTATTTATTTATTATGTATAACAGCACTCTGCCTGCATGTTGCCTGCATGCTTGAAGAGGGCACCAGATCTCATAGATGGTTTTGAGCCACCATGTGGTTGCTGGGAATTGAACTCAGGACCTCTGGAAGAGCAGCCAGTGCTCTTAACCTTTAAGCCATCTCTACAGCCCTCTTTAGCTCTTCTTTACAGAGTTAATTAAGTCAAGATGAGAAGAGCTTTGCTTGGAAGCCTCTTTTTTACAAAACCGGGACTGTGCATCTAGTCTCCTTTGCATGGGATTCTGACCAATAAGAACTGTTAACTATGTTCCCGGCTCTTTATTTCACTTTAAATAGATCAAACACATATGTAATTAATAGGATGTGCTGATTCTTTTAACCTTTTTATATTAGTTATAATACTAAGTATTTCCATATGTTTTACTGTACTGACTGTATTTTCTCTAGGGACATTTATTTCAGTCTTCTCCAGAAATTTCTAATTATATTCCATTGTGTGTTTCTAAATTTATCTGTATCATACATTTCTCAATTGTTCTGACATTTGAAGGCCCTATAACTTATTTGTTACCCATAACATATGCAAGACAATATCTGGTTTATGATACAACCTGTCAACTTTTCAAATGGAATAAAATTCAAATATGTTTCCAGAGGAACCACAATAAAATGGAAACTCATTTGGATTAAATGTTCTTCTTTGGGGTGCACTAAAGGCAGCTGTGTATTCAAGAATTTGCACTTTCTCAGGTTATTCCTAACTTCTAAAGGAGAGAATAGCATGGATGCTCATAAAGCCCCCTGAGCACCACTACCATAAGCTGAGTATTGCTTGTGGCGTCGGGGATTCATTATCAGAGCCTGACTATCGAGCTGCACGGCTCATGGGTCCCATAAACAGAATGCTTTTCCTTTTTTGTTCTTCTAATTGAAGAAAGAGTTTAACATTTGAACTGAAATTGAAGATTTTGTTTTCCTAGAATGCTCCCTCCTCCTTCTTACCTGCTCTGAGAGCTACAGTGTTTATTTGTTTATTCATTCATTCATTCATTCATTCATTCATTCATTCATTTATTATTTTTCTGAGAGACTACAGTTGTACAAACCATACCTGGCCAGTTTTAATTGAGAATTAAAGTTTTTGTAGATGTATCCACATAGATGTTCTGAGGGTGGGGAAATCTCCCTAGACAAAGAACTTAATTATCACTTAGAAGCTTGAATTGCCTCGATAGCATATTGCCTTGACTGTGTGTAGAATTCTGTTACCTTTTGCTTTTCTCTACATTTGCTCTCAGGAGAACTAAACACAAAAATGAAAAGCCTGGCTAACGGAAATGTTTGCTTTGACTTTGTATCATATGGCGTCACCTGTTCAAATAGGCTAGGTCACAAAACATGAATGTTTCCTAAGTTTCCGTCTGAAAAATTCTCATTTGCAACACACACAGTCAATGACCCTTGTTTAGACCAAGTGACAGCAGACTGCATGCTTTGCTCTCCCTGAAAGAGTGTGCTGAAATTCTAGTATGTATGTATGTTTGTGGAGATGGGGTCCTTGGGAGGTGATTAGGTGACAAGGAGGGTGGTTCTTACCCCATCCACTGTGTGAGAACACACAGACAGAAAGAGTAGTCCACAGACCAAGAAGTGGGCCATCATGGGACGGGAATCTCTCTATACTGACCTTGGACTTGTCAATATCCAGAACTGTGAGAGAGAAACGCTGTTTGTTTAAACCACTTTCTTTACTGATGACTTTGTTCCAGCAGTCTAAAGAGACTAAGACATGAGTACACATATAGTTAACACACAGATGGACCTTGTCGTGTAAACGTGTGTCATTATTATGGAAAACGGACACTCGGGTGAGAGCAGAACCTCTTTTCAAAGGGTAAAAATAGAAGTTCTAGGATTACTAGTTACCTAAAAGCCTGATAATGAACATCTAAAACAGGCTGTCAGAGAAGCCGAGGAGTTTCCTGAGTAACACAAAACCCAAGACAAGCTTAAAACAGAAAGATAATTTGGATTGAAATAGATTATGCAATAAAAAGCCAAATGTGAAAACAGAAACTCCAAGGAGAAATATCTATCACCAAGCAGCCAATCAAATGCCATGTTTGTTACAGACTACACTGGGACAGATGGTTCTGGCTTCCAGGCTCACCTTCTGGTTCCAGAGGAAAAGTGTTTTTCAGAGAGGTCAAAATATTTCATTTGAAAAATGAACTACACACATGAGTGACACAAGTCTGACAACGTCTAAAAAGTGTGTAAAGGACGACTTCTGCTTAGCTGGGTTTTATGAGACTCTCCCGGGACAACCTATTGTGCCCATGTTACCAAATCAGGGAAAATCAAGTTAGTAAATAGCATTTTTTTTTATGGCTTCTAAGTCTGTGGAGGAAGGCCTCTGTGATTTAGTAGGCCTTTCCCTCCTTGCTGCCCGTGACTAGGTTTACAATATTACCTTGAGGATTTAGCATCTCAACTAGCTGTTTCTGACTCCCCAATGTAAGGAAGATGAATCATTTACCATCCAGAAAGCACCAGCTGTGCTCGCTTCCTAGGGCTAAGCTTCCCCTACCAGTAGGATTTACAATTGAAATAGGTTTTCAATCTAACCAGGAGTACAATGTTGACAAGTGAACAAGCCCGGGGAGTTTTTCATTAGGGGGAAAAGACATATTTGTGAGTATTTCTCAGTGGCTCTCACTGGACATCTAGAAATTCTGCAGAGGTTGGTGTCCGGCCTCCTGCCAAGGAGACTAAATCCTCCTGACATGGTAGGCATATACCCTCCAAGATGACACAGGCAAAATGCAAGATTTAGGTAAGGGACCAGAAACTCTTTCCTGATAGCCTGTCTTAGGGAAGGACAGAGATCTGAGGGAATGGATTCCCTGAGGGTTCACTGGATGAGAATAGAGGGGCTCAGCAGGGGGTTATTTCTTACCTCAGAGAACACTGGCAACATCTTCAGATTTGTTTTTGTCTGTCCCGAATGGGGGCAGGAAGGAAATATTACAAGCATCTGATGGGCAGAGGCAGGTACCCTGCTGGATCTCCCTCAAAGGAAGACTTTTCCATTTCCAAGGATCAATAAAGGTTAAGAAACCCTGGTCTGAATAAAGAGCTCACACAATTTAGGGTTCACTTAAATAAAGGCATACTTGAAGTTCTTAGGGCAGACAACTACTTGAAGGCTTTCTGTGGCTCCTTCATTCACCTAACACACCCTCACAAAGTAAAACCATCCTCTTTTGTTTGTCTACTGAAGATAAAAGGGCCACTTTATCACCCAAGTAAGAATACTATAAAGATTGTCCCCCACCCCCACCCCATCCAAATGCTTTCCTTATATTTTTCTGTCTTGATTTCAATGTTTGTTTTTAGAACCAGCTTAAATCCCCCTTCATCCTAAAAGCCTTATTGGACAGTACAATGATTTCTTGTCCTCTGTAGTACAAGATAGTATAGACAGGACAGCAGTGTCTACATCCCTTAACAGACATTTATTGCATTGTAGACTCACTGTATCTATGTGACAGGTCAGTTAACTTGTAAAGTCATTGCTAGTTGGGTTACTACTTCATATTGGTTTGAAAACACACAAACCATTATTGTCTTGCATAAAGAAAGGGCTCCATAAATGTCTATTTACCATATCTTCAAATACAATGGACACCAGCAGGTTAGAAGACTTGAGTTGCCCATTTCTCTGAGTGTCAGAAGTTGTATTCACAAAGCTACATCCAATATATTCTTGTTTACAATGGCTTATAGACTACAAAGCCACAGTAGACTCTGATTTCTGGCCTTCATAAAATGAGAAATCAGTATGACTTATTAGAATAAGAAGAATTATTTAAGGTCATTCTATATCATTAATGGAAAAAGGAACAATAAAATATCATAATAAAGAGAAATAGTTTTATAATAGTGAAGGGCTGTGTTATTAGTCAGGTTTATGAGTTCTGTAGACGAGTATTCCAAGGAGCATGGCAGAAATTCGATCAATTAAATGGGGTGCACATAAATTTCACTTAATAAAACTGACTAAATTACTTCTGGAAAAGGGCTATAGGGAACATAGTTTTATTAGTTCTTGGAGAGGGAGAATTTGATGATCTGGTGAATACTTTTCAACTTCTAATTTGAGTTTCCTATGAAAACCATTAGGAATAGCTAGAAATAGTATGAGCAGCCCAAAGCAAAACTGAGAGACAGAGGTGGTGGCCCATGGCCAGTAATGAGAAAAGTAAATAAGATTACTGGCTCCATCCAGTTTGAATGGACTTTGATAAATTATTTAACTCTCTGTTCCTCAGTTTCCCATTGTTAAAAATGAGACTACAATGTTGTTTTTTGTTTGTGTTCTGACAAATAAAGCTTGCCTGGAGATCAGAGGGCGCAGCTAGTTACTAGTTAACCAGAGAGGCCAGGCAGTGGTGACACACACCTTTAATCCCAGCACTTGGGAGGAGGAAGCAGGAAGATTGGAAGTTCAGGGCCACCCTGGACTATACGAGACTGAACTAGTCTAAAAGAGAAATAGAGTGGCTCACAACTTTGATCCCAGTACTCGTGAGGTGGAGACAGGGATATAAGGCAAATGGAGACAGGAATATAAGGCAGATAGAGACAGAATCTCTGGCCTCATTCAGTCTGAGGATTCATAAAGACAGGATCTGCCTATTCAATCTAAGGATTAGTGGAGACAGGAGTACCCATTTGGTCTGAGTTTTTGTAGAGGTAAGAAGTCTCTAGTGGCTTGGCTGCTCTGCTTCTCTGATCTTTCAGCTTTCACTCTAACATCTGACTCTGGGTTTTTATTTAAGACTAATTAGGATCCTGCTTCACTATAATAGTGAGAGACAACTAAGTTGGTTCATGTGTAGTTATCTAGAGCAGGGCCTGATAAAAATGACCTAGAGTACTTGGTTCATTTGAGTACCCACTGCCATGCATCGTAAAGCTAATTCCATGGGTCTGCATCATATATGACTTGATAGATATTTCTGCCTTTAAAATAGTTAATGAAAGAGATTTCACTACTTACAGCTTTAGTATGTTTGCATTAAAGAAAGCAAGTAAATATTAGTAATCAGAGAATTGAATTACTGAGACATGTAAAAAAAAAGAATTGAATCATATGACAGTCAGGTAAGAATGTCTGTGGTTCCCAGACATCTGTGATGATGACTATTTAATGTTGTACTCGAAACATTAATACAAAGAATCCATGTGAAAATCTGCACATGTCTATAGCTTGTTTCTTAACACAAAGGCTCAGAGACTTATGATTTGTAAACATTGATTCTCTGAAAAATATATCACAAAACCTTGTAGTAAATAAAATGTGATTTTTTTTCTTGTAGAAAATTTTTATCCATTCTGTTCTAAAAAAAAGTTTAATGTGACCTTTTTATTAAAAGTGTAAAAATGATTCATTTGTTGAGTGGGAATAAAATGATGATTTACCATTCAAGTGGACATTTAAGAAATGTTTTTGAAACCAGGTATTACATAAAACAGGCTAGAAACTAACTTTTTATGTCCTGTCCTTTTTTAAAATGCACAAACTTGAAGCTTTATAGTTTCTCCATCTTCACCATAAATGTATTACAATTTATAAAAGACATCTTGTATACATGCTTCACTTTTGCTAATTAAATAATGCCATGGTTATTTTAGCAGCCATTACATACTATGGGGAAAGCCAGAGGCTGGATGATTTGGGGGCACTCATGGAAAGTTCCACTCTGAAACAATCTTCTAGCCAGCTCCTGTGGATGATTAATATCCTTGGTGGTTTTTCATCTTGATATTTCTTGGTCCCTACCCATAATAACTTTATGTTTTGTATTCATTTTTCTATCTATAAAATTATTGGGAATTTTATGCTGACTTCATAACCTTCAAAGAAACTGATCACAGCAAAATATCTCCCTGCTTACAGAGCATAGCTTTCCACTAACCTCGATTTTAATTAATACATTTTGAAAGGAAAGCATTCATTACCAATGGAAATAAGCCTCTCTGAAAGACTTTTCCTACCAGTAATACCCTTTTACAAAAGCCAATTTGATTATAAAGCTCTTGAGGAAGTTGAAACCAACGCTGCATCAGTTTTGTGTTCCTTGGAGTTCTGGATCATTCTGGATTAACATGTAATACTGAAGCACCAGGGGTGAGTTTCTAAACTCCCACTTACGTGTTCTCCTTCCTGACTGGATGGTGTGTTTCTGGCAAAAGCCTACAACTATGGCTATAACCAGACACTAGCACCTAATGCAGAATGTCTAACAGTGTAAGTATAGAATATGTATCTCGTCAAAAAAGCTACTCATTGAAATAAATGTGGTAACAAGAACATTCAGAAGAGGGAAAATTTTCCAGTCTCTATAATGACAACGTACCCTATGGGGTTAAGTCTTAGCAGACTCATGACTGTGCCCCATTTAATAGCGTTCTCTGTAAAGTACTGAAAGCAATGGTGAATAAGAGGCTAAGACTGAGGCCCATGTGTAATAGACTGCCTAAGCTGTGAAGAGAATGATGAGAAAGCATAACTACATTTTCAACGTTACAAGTAGAGAATGGCACACGAAAGAATTGCATCACTTACAGGAAATAGATTGTTCCAGCGATCATTATGTGACATAATGTAAGCCAAATTCACAAAGACAAGCATCACATGCTTTCTCTCATATGTGGAGTTTAGGGAAAAAAAGATATGAAATGAAAAAGTACTTATTAATGATATGGAGGTGGGAAAATGGGAGCAGAGATTGCAGAATGAGAGAGGGCAGTATGGGGGTGAATATCCCCAAACATGTGACATGCATGAAGTCTACATTGCTAGGGGAAAAAAAAAACATGGTTATGACCAGGGTTCTTCTTTACTGGAGAAAGAATAACTAGAAATACTTTGTTTTAAATAAATATGAGGAAAACTTTCCTCTAGAGATATACTACCTAGTGAGATGACAATGGAGGACTTTTACATATTACAAAGCTTCCTAGATAAAGCATTGTGGATCCATATTTAAATGCTATGTTGTAGATATTGTTTCTTCAATGTAATCACAACTACTTAACATTTTGAAAGTAGTACACAGAAGAGGAATAATCCCATTTTTATATAGTTCTGGAAAATATAATATGGATATGGATTCAGGTTCATTAAGTGATTTTTGCCATTTTGCCAAAAATAAAGTACTTAATATGAAGGTGGCAGTTATCAACAGCTTGTGGTGGATGCTACATCACTCATGTTGACCAACTAAACATCCTAATGGATCCCCATGTATCAAGCAATTTACAACCATCATCTAAAAATAATAAGAGAGTAAGGGTGTGATTTGTGAGCCCACTGGGAATCAAATGGAAAGGCTTTCTTGTGACCCAAGGAAAGCACTTAGATTGTATGGCTGAACTACTTTAAATATTCGTTACTGTTTAACGAACATGCGTTTTCTTTAATTAGGCATCCTGTAAATGCTGTTTTATGATGGGTTGACTTGCAACCATGAGCCTCCTGGTGAATCCAGGGGACTTGTAGGTATTAACTACACATCTCAAGTAGCAAATGCATCAAGAAAAAACTTGTGTGATTATTTTCACCAGGTGAAGAGGGAAAAGAAAAGACGTGCAACTTGGCTGAGGATTTTCTGCTCCACCCTGTTTAAATAGAAACTGGTGGCACTTTGTTTATTCTTCTTCTTTTGAAACAGGGTCTCATGTAGACCCAGCTGGCCTGGACTTTGAGCTTCTGCTCCTCTTGCTCTCACTTCCCAAGTGCTAGGGTTCCGGGTATGCACAAGCTTGTTCATGTGGTGCTGGGGATTGTACGCAGGGCTCAGTGCATGCTAGGCAAGGGTGTTACCAACTGAACTCCACCGTGGTCCCATTTAAATTCTTAATAGGAAGCATTCCATACTCAAAGTGACAATTAAAAACACCAAGAGTTAATCTACCCAACCTTTCACCAGAGAAACATTTCTTTATCTCCTATCACGTGGCTAGTTAAAGCATAGGTTAATAATGGGTAGTATTTATGAATGCATTTCCAAGTGACAGACAATAGCCACCTTAGGCTGTGCATGACTTAGATTATCTTGATGTAAGTTGGGGAGCTAATAGCAATTAAATAAAAATCAAGGGTCTGTTTCAAGTTCTAGTATTATTACTCTTGTGAACTCTCAAGAGTTATCCCATCTATGTGTACCACCATGACAGTAACTATTTACCATACAATTGCAGTTTTAAAAATTAATCTCTTTATGCAAATCCATTAAGCAAGTGTGACTTTCAAGTAAAGATGATATATTTTCCCAGTGATGAGCAATTCAGGACATCTTTGGTGCATAACAAATTGATTAAGATGTTCTATTTTGTTTGGTCAATTTCAGATTAGGTAAACACAGAAGAGAATAGGGTCACTTTCATTAGCCACCCAGATGCAGTGTAGGCAGCTTCCCTAGGAAGAAAGTGGTACCACTAAGTTCAGGGCATTCCTTCCCCTTTTTGAAACCCCAAGATGAACATAAAGCTTAGTTTCTGCAGGAGCATCATGGGTCCTCACTAGTGCATCTAATCCTCTCATTTTATCTGCTAAAGAGCTGGGCCAACTCAGTCATTTTTAGGTCTAAGTTTCCCAATCCGATTGTCCACTGGAATCACTTAAGTGTATGAAAATACCAGCGCTCAGCTCCTTACCCCTAGATTCCGACTTAATGGATCTGAGGAGAAGCCAGGGTATCAGGGAACTAGAAAGATTCTGATGTATTTCTCTGGAGAATCATTGAGTTTCACCAACTGAAAGATAGTGAAAACTAGTTCTCAGTTTGATAAGCCACAAGGTACTCTTAGAAGCTTAATCTTGGTTGTGGTTCTTAAAAATGTATAGCATTTCAAGCTGGCTTATAAATAACTTAGGTCCTCCTAATGTCTATTCAAGGTCTCTCCTGGGATACTGCTACCCAGGAGTCTGTTGACCTATATTTATATTTCACGTGCACAAATAGTTATCCTTACAGAAGTAGCATTCTAAGTCATATAAAAAAGTTCTCTACCTAAAGCTCCTATTAATGACCCAGAAGAATTTGCTTTCTTCCTTATGCTTATTAAAGATTAAATAAAATTCTAGAAGTGTTCTAGAGTGAGTAGTAGCACTACCAACTGAACTTCTGTGAAACTGATAAAATGATATTATGAATATGTTTACAAAACTATGGAAATAAAAAGGCTCAAACAGGTATCCACCCTATGATAACAACTATATATTTTATTGTTAGAACTGGATTTTTAAAAATTGGCTTGGTGAGTGGGGATGGTAAATGACTTTTCATTTGATTCCTGTGATATTGTCATTACAAGTTTTATTAATAAAAATGTTAAAGCTGATGAAGAAACTACTAGGTGCTGGAAATTAGACATAGCATGAATATTAATAAAGAATTAATTATTTTACGCAAAGAAGAGGAAGGACAGTTGTGTAGCTTGATCTGTTTAAAAAGGACCTGGCAGTAGGATGAAGATCTATCCCTGGTGCATGAGCTGGCATTTTGGAGCCCATTACCTCTGGTGGGACACCTTGCACAGCCTTGATGCAGTGGGGAGTGTCTTGGACCTGCCTCACCTGAATGCACCAGGCCTTGCTGACTCCCCATGGGAGACCTTGCCTTTTTGGAGGAAGGTAGAAGGGGTGGGTTGGGGGAAAGGCTGGAGGAGGGAGGGAGGAGGGAAGTGGGGGGGGATCTGTGGCTGGTATGTAAAATGAATAAAAGATTTCTTAATAAAGAAAAAAGAGGAAGGATAAAGAATTTAAGTAATGCATTCAAAAATCACAAAAGTAAAAAATGGAATTGAACACAAAATTTGTTCAATTCTTATTTTAAAATCTAGTCTGGGGGCCGGGCGGTGGTGGCGCACGCCTTTAATCCCAGCACTCGGGAGGCAGAGCCAGGTGGATCTTTGTGAGTTCGAGGCCAGCCTGGGCTACCAAGTGAGTTCCAGGAAAGGCGCAAAGCTACACAGAGAAACCCTGTCTCGAAAAACCAAAAAAAAAATAAAAAAAATAAAAAAAATCTAGTCTGGGAGTTTGGGTATGGGGCGCATGCCTGCGATTACTGTATACACATGGAGGCAGGAGGGTCAGAAGTTCAAGGTCATCCTCCATTCCTTTATGACTTCAAGGCTAGGCTGGACTATAAGACCTCAACTCAAATAAACAAGCAAACAAAAAATTAGGAGACAGATTCAGTCCTTAATTATTAATTGTTATTATAATACTTATGGTTAGTTGTTACTGTTTTAACCTCCAAAGATGACGAATTTGCCTCTATAAAGCAGTGGCTCTGTAGGGCACACTGTCAGATTGCTGAAGAATTTCAACCACTTTAATGCCATCAATAAAGCATCAGTGTCCTGAGCACAGGGAAAGTCAGGAAGCAAATAGCACTTAACATTGCAGCTATTAATTACTAAAATATTCTACCAGGGCATGAGTAAGATAACATCACCTTCCAAGACAAACAAACTTTAGTTTTAGGTATAAAACTTAAACATCGTTTAGGAAAAGATACTCTGACAAGACATTTTTTTTTTTAAATGAATGTGTCTAGTTTCACAGCCCAGAAGAAGTCCACGTCCTTAGAAATAATCCCTAAGATAAAACAAAAAATAGCTGAAAAGAATGAATTGAAATCAAGTGTCAAGTTGCTAATATTGGCTTTATATGCTATTCCCTGAGAGAGGGTGTACTATCTATGAAAGGGGGTCACTAAACTAGTTCAGACCCTGAGCTTCTCTCAGGCCCCCAGGGAGCTCTAACAAGGTGTCTGTCCTCAGGCACACGTCCTCTGCCCTAGTGTCCCTGTTCTTGAGGCCTGTGATGCAGTCTATACCTCATCCACCCATGTCTTTGTGCTGTGAAGATCATTCTACATGCCTAACTGTACGGGAAGGTGAGTCATGGGAAGGGAGAAGAGTGACAAGCTAGGCATTTGCCATGTGGAATGGGTACCACGAGAGAAGCTAGCTGCACATGAGATGTTAGGATCGTGTGGGAAAAGAAGGATAAAGACTACCAGGCAGCCGGGCGGTGGTGGCGCACGCCTTTAATCCCAGCACTCGGGAGGCAGAGACAGGCGGATCTCTGTGAGCTCAAGGCCAGCCTGGGCTACCAAGTGAGTTCCAGGAAAGGCGCAAAGCTACACAGAGAAACCCTGTCTCGAAAAACCAAAAAAAAAGAAAAAAAAAAAAAAAAAGAAAAAAAAAAAAAAAGACTACCAGGCAACCCCAAACCAGCACTAATGAGAATCTTCCTTTTAAAAACACATTTACTTCATTTTATGAAATATTTCTTATATATGTAAGACTTCTTTTAATATTATGGAGAAGCTATAAATAGGAGCAAGATATGGCTTCTAACCTTAAGACATTTATAGTCCCGAGGAAAGGAAGACACATTTTAAATGATATAGGTACGTATTACTGTTGTTGCAAAGATGTTCAGAACATGTATCATCTTTGTTTTTAGTAAGAGGTTTCATTCATAGAATGGGTACCCAGATCTTCTAGACATGTGAGGTGGTAGTTAGTATTTCCAGCCTACAAATTGAATGTATACACACCCATCATGCATTTTCCACTAATCAACCTTCCTTTAAAATCATTTTCATTTTATCATAGTTAAAATAAATGATGAAAGGTATTAGGCTAAGTGGAATCTTCACTCAGAAGTCTATCAGAATTAGTAGAACAATAAATGTAATGGTTTTCTGTGGCCAGAATATGTAAATGAGGTCATATTATGAGTGGCTTAAATTTCACTTGCTCATGTCCCCCACCTGAATAAGACTCTGGTATTTTCAGAAATTTATGTGTCCATTTCTGGAAATGTTTAGAATAACTTTTATTTATTTCCAGCTAGACTTTCCTTGCCTTCCTTTCTAGTTCCCCGGATAGTTGATGATCACCAAGCGTTAGAATTGGGGCTGGGAAAATTTCAGTTCCCTGACTTAGACTCAGCTCTTCCATCAGAGCCAATGGGAAGCTCCAGACTGTTCTACTCCCTTGCAATGCAGGACATAAAACAAAGCAGGGCCTGTTCCTGTTTTCATAGCAGGGCCTTCAAACCTTTCATGGGGAAGAAAGAGTTGGTCCTGGCAGCCCGGTGCCAAATCTTCAAATGTGTTTCTATGAATTCAGAAGGTGCAATACTTACCACGTATGCCTACTATTTTTTGAATAAAATTTAATCAGTTGTCTTATATTTTTATTTGCTAAATTTGGCAACTCTCTCTAGTGTTATGTACATGTAATTATCTCCACAGCCTCTCCTCAACTGAGGCCACATAGACGGATGGCCAAGTATCTTTCTTTTTCTGCCACTCCTTCCTTTCTCAAATCTAAAACTATGTTCCTTGTTCTTTGTGCATTTTGTAGTCATTCATGAAGATCATTCTCAATGTGTTTCAGAAGGTATCTCTCTTCTGAGCTAACCCATAGCTGCAGGATGTTAGCCTGACCTGAATGAGCTTTTCCCTATTTTATTAAAACCTTCCCCGAGGGCTTACCTTAGCAACTTCCATTTTGTTGGCTAGATCCTTCCAGGCAAGTTAATTTATATAAAGAGGTCTCCTAACCCTATTAGTTCACTAGGCACATACAGACTCACTTTAAACCCATAATGCAAATTAGACAGAGATGAGAATTCCCTAAAGTACATAAGAGTACTTTATGTATCTAAATATCTTAGCAACATTCCATAAGGAAAAAAAATGGCTTGGAGGCTTAGCATTTCAGAGACGTGTAATTTTGACACTGTGAAATATAGTCCAAGCCAAAGAAATCATTTGGTGAAGTAAGAAAACAGAAACACTTGCTGGCTTAGCTTTCTTGCTGCATATGATACAATATGGTCTGATACTACAAGCGAGGTTGGAGGCCTCACAGAGTTCTCAGTAGTCATGGCCAGGAGATGGTAGTTTGTTTTATAACAGAAGCTCTTGTGTGTGTTCCTTAAAGGAAAATACATTTGGAAGAGGCATATAATGGTCTCACACAGGCTAGTTTGTCTGAGAAGTTATTAATGCAAAATCAGAGACAGAAGTACAGTAGGCAAAAGGGAATGAAGGCCAAAGGTGGAAGTCATGATTACAAAACGGAAAAGAAGCCTGGGAAGGAGACATCAGTCCCCAACCTTGGTGATCTATTATAAACACTAGAGGAGATTTTTAAGATCACAATGCCCTGGCTGCTCCTAGATGAATAGCTCATTGTCTCAAGAGATGAAGCCATACAGAGTATTTTAAAAGCCCTTTCAATGTCCCCTATACTCAGCCAGTACTTCAATTTCTAATTCCATGGTTCTGACACTTTTAGGACTGGCTGAACTCTAGCTCCAGAGTTTCATCAAAATCAGAATGATGTCTGCAAATCTGGATTTATAGAAAATTCCTGAGTGATGTTAATGCTGTTGGCTTATAGGCATGTGCTTTGAAATAAGATAATCATTTATTGCTGTGTATATAAATAAATAGCTGTGAGGAGGCAGATCAAAGTGTTAATCACACAAGGCTGGGTCCCCAAGTTTGGAGGCATGGCAGAATGGAGAATACCATGGTAAGAGTCACATGTATGAATGAATACAGCAGCTCTTTGGATGGAGGAGAATACTGAAAGAAGAGAGAATGAAAATGACTTGTTTGCTGAACAAAAGTCATCTATATGAAAAAGAATGGAAAGCGAGCCATTATGGTGCAGAGAGTCATAATATTGCAGCAGACAGGAATAGACAGGGTGGTTAAGGCTAACTCTGTTGAGGCAGTCATAAAAAAAAAAAAAAAACAGGTACTTTCAGACCTAGGTGCACACACAGTTCAAGGTATGACAGTATCCTTTTTTATCTTTCTTATTCTCAGTCAAAGGTCACATTCGGAATGATGAGCTTGTAGGCAGCTCCAGATTGGCTATGTGAAAGGCACACAAGCTCCATCACACTTCACTTTGTAGGGAGTTAGGGAGAGATTCTGTAAACTTCTAGCCATGAAATCAAGATGGTTGTTTCTTTTGATAATTACTTCTCAAGAAAGTTACTTAGCAAATTCTATAGGTCTTCAGGGTAATATGATGGTTGTTACGAATTTACACTGGACCCAGCAGGGTCCTCAGAAAGTACCCTATGCCCTTTCTTCTCACAGTGTGCTTCTTAGAAGAGAAACATTTAGCATCTTTTGTGAGCTTGCTAAACATGCAATCTTAACTCATGCTGGGTTTCTGAAGCAGTAGATGCATCTTTAATGATATCCTCAAGTGATAACTCTACTTTATGAAGCACTCATGAAGGTATGCCAACTCATTTTATTTACTCAATACCAAAAGGCATAGGTTATTATGAGGAAACTGATTTACAAATAAACTTAAAATGGACTCCAAGTCATAGAGTTAATAAAAGTAGAGAGAAGATAGACATATACCTCGATATTCTGGGTCCAAAAACCTTGATCTTAAGAAATTATCAATATATCCCTCACACCTTCATGGCTGTTACTCTGTAATTTCCATGCATGGTGGCTTTTGTTCCGTGTTTCCAAAGTACCCCAATCTCCTAATCAAATGTTTGTCTCTACAAACATCTAAGTCACCCTTCTCATATAAATGCCTTCTCACTCTTCACAGTTCAGCTCACAGTCATTTCTTCAGAAAGTAGTTTTTAACACCACAAGACTTGATACCTACTCTTACAATGTCATGTATTTTTCGCCCATGGTAATCTGTAATTATGAATTATATGTGTAATTTTTGTCTTTCTCAGGCAGCTAGCACCACATCTTATTTACTTCCAGCTGAACTCACAGTGGGCAATACAGTGCCTGACACTGAGCAGACACAATATTTACCTGAGTGAACGTGTTTTCGAATGCCTTTGAACTTTATCCACACGATGTAATATGTATCTCACCACATCAGTATGGTCAATACTGACAGCTAGAATTGAGCAATCTTAGTTGCTAAGTCATTAAAAGATCCTGCCACTCAAAGAGTGGTATGAACTTTGATGCTAAATTCTAAACACTCAGTGAGACCTGCATCTGCTGCAAACACCCAAATCTACATCAAGGGCTTTCTGAAACTGTGAGAATGCTTGAAATACATTTTTGGCTTTCCAGGATCCAGAGCCTAGAGTCTTTCCTTAGGGTCTATGGGAGGTAAATCCAGGATCACTGGCCCAGTTCCAAAATCCATGATGCTCATTTCCTTATATAAAATGGCACTCTGTATTTACAGAACATATATGCATCTTCCTGCATATCATGTTATTCTTCCTTTTTATTTATATGCTTTAAATAAACTCTAGAATACTTACAATAGCTAACACACTGCAAGTGCCATGTAAAATAGTTAATGAATGTTGCTTAGGGAATAATGAAAATAAAAAGCCTATATAGGTATGTGGTAGAGTTACAATCTAACGTTTTCCATCAGTGGTTGGTTAACTCTCCAGCTTCTGAGCTCAGAGACCTCACTCTGCCTGCAGTTTTTGTGACAACAGGGGTGAGTTAGATGATCATAGGTGGGTCCTCTCACTTTGCAGGGTAGCTCCTGAGAGGGAACACCGGCTGTTCCATTCCAAATCCTTTACATAAACACAGACTTTTTTTTTTTTTTTTTGAGTGCAGCTCATTAGGTACCTTTCAGAGGCCTGGATTGCTCAGCACGACAAAGAATGAGTCTTGATTTCAGTGAGGAACTCTGAAAACTCACAGATTACCATACCACGTTAAATGGCACACTACAGTCCCTTGTGATTTTAGTCACCTCCCTCAGATAGTCTCACTCCCATGTGTGCTTCCTGTGTGTCATATTCTCTGATGCTGTTAATGCACCTAGGAGAGAAGAGCTCAGCATGGAGATGGCTATTCAGTACCTGCAAAAGAGCTTGAGAAATGCTACTTTTTAAAAGAGCTGGATCTAATTTTACTATTTTCAGGGTTTGCTGAATGACTGTAATCAGCTTTAAGTGTCACCAAGTGACTGGCCCAACTCTAAAGGATGAAGGCGAGGCTTTTCAATGTGGGATAGTTACCCGATAATCTGCCACACACTTCCTTGATGTTTCCCTACACTAACCTATTTTCTGTTAACATTTCTGATTTG
The DNA here is from genome assembly GCA_902168415.1 of Peromyscus melanophrys. Classification (NCBI taxonomy): domain Eukaryota; kingdom Metazoa; phylum Chordata; class Mammalia; order Rodentia; family Cricetidae; genus Peromyscus; species Peromyscus melanophrys. The sequence continues at coordinate 7,016 of CABHPR010155471.1, read as the reverse complement.
AAGCAAATACATGATAGTCTAAGTTCAAGTCATGGATTAAAAATATTGAGGCCCACCTTAGGTCTAACACAGGGACATCTCAAACTCTGACGTGCGAATAGAGACGAAACAGAAGTGTAATTCATGATTTGGGGGGGGATAATTTAGAAGTTTGCAATTTTTAGGTGTCATCTTCAAAAATTTTTATGTTGAGCACAATCCATGAATGTCTGAACATAACTGAAATAGGTCTGAATATATGCTGATCAGTTCTAAAACTGAATTAAAAGCAATGTGGCCCAATCATGTTGCAATAGCCAGTGGGTGAAAAATTCCAAATGTTACCCAAATGTATTGTAAAGAGTTGCTGTACTAAAAATTTTGAAGTTGAAACGATGAAAGAAAACTCATTACAGTGAATTACGCCTTAAACTAGCAGAAGAGGCAAAGGCATGTCTTCTAGGGGGGTGCTGGGAGGCATTAGGCCCTTCATGCACATCTATCACATCACTGACTTCCATCTCACTTCTGTTCCTAGCCACTAGTGTCCTGAAGTCTCAAGGAACTCCTCAGACCAGCTAAGAGTAGCAAAATGAGAAGAAGTGTATAGGAAATTAACCCTCCCTCCCTTCCCCTTTATCTGTTTATTCATTTATTTATTAAGAGCTTCCTTTAAAATACTGTATTAAGCAAGGTGATCCAGACTCAGAAAGACAAGAATTGCAATCTCTCTCACACATAGATTTTTAAAGAGGATATGAGTATGTTATAGACTATAAAACTAGATAGGAGACTGCAGGGGAGGGGGAAGGGCTATGGGAGGGCTATCAACAGACACATGTGACAGAATAGAGAGGAATCTACTGGAGGTGTAAGAACGCAAGAGGGTAAATGGGGTACAGGGGAGCAAAGGCAAAAAAAAAGAATCAACATGAACAAACTTTTTTAGAAGTTCAATAATGAAATCTAATACTTTGTGTGCTAATTAAAAATGTTTGTAAAAAAGCACAGTGTATTAAAAACAACGTGCATAAGTACATGCAAACATAATAATTCAATTTGATTTAAAGTAAGTCTTTGCTGCAGCCAGTGAGCAGGAGGTAGGCCCCAATACTGAGAATGTTTGATCACAATCTGTGTACTCACAGCTTAATGAACCAATAAATTCCTGGTATGGTTGCTAGGATTCATGTACAGTAATTTAGTTAGGAACCCATGATCAGTGCTTTTCAATAGCGGCATTCAAATCTACTGCAAATCCACTCTGCTAACACATACTATGTGTAGGAATGCTGTCTAACACTCATAAGAGAACTTTGCTGGGTGACAAGAATTCCTGCGATTTCTTGGCGTGGCTCTGTCAATGTCCCACAATAAAAAAAAACCTGACACCTAAATTGATGGTGAGATCAGTCAGTCACTAACCTGTCTTCAAAGAGTTAGCACTGGAACCGAGGTCTCCTGAACATTTCTCCATTTAAACTGCATTGAAGTAGCTCTTGCTATCTCATCAATTCTCCTTCCTCCCCACCCCTTGGTGCTAGAACAAGCCAGAAAAGCACAAGCTTCCTTGACACATAAGCCCCTGGCTCAAAACCTTGGGTCACCTTCAGCTTTCTCACCTTTAGCTGATCCTAGAGGCAAACTCCCATTGGTTCTTAGCTGAGGGGACATGATATCAAAGGTGAAGTCATGTGCCAATGAGTAATTTGCTCAATTTGTAGCATCTGCCATGTTAGGTAGAGAGCAGGAGTTTGCCCTGACTGGAGTGCCATCCTGCCATCTTTGTAGGAGCCAGTCACTCCCAGCAAGCAAGGGGGTGATGTGGAAATGGTTTGCTCCATTTTTCCTTCTCTCTCTCTCTCTCTCTCTCTCTCTCTCTCTCTCTCTCTCTCTCTGTGAGATAGGCTACTGTTAATTGTTACAGAGAACAGTTTGGAAAATGATAAGACCAACAGCGTGTTGTAATTAGGCTTTGGAGCTACACAGATCTGGGCTTAAGTCTGAGCCTGAATATACGCACTAACTTGAGGATTTTAAGAAAACCATTGAAGCTCCCTGTTTTTTCCTATAAAATGGGAATGCAATTTATAAATTTATATAAACTAAATGACACATAACATCTGGAAACCTTTAGGATACAAAGAAAATATTTAATATGGTAGCAACTTTTCTCCCTTATTGAAAGGCAGAATCAGAAAGGTAAGTTTAAATCACAGTATCTGAAAATTATACATATATATGTATATATATATATGTGTGATATTTTAGACTGAATTAGGAGTAGAAGTAAAAACTGCTGACCATAGCTTTTCAATTTGGCTCTAGTTCCCCTTCCACTGAGATCAGAACTATATAATTAACTGCAACACCTTCTAAAAATGGATAATGTACTTAAGAAGCACTATCTTCTATTGATGGTCAGAAATGTGTATCTTTGCTCCTATTTATAAAGGTGCTATGCTGATGTACATACTGATTGTAAAATGTGTCCAGATATATGGAAGTTAGTGTAATTTAAAGGGAGAGATAGGCTGCAGAGAAATCCGATCTGAGCTACTCCTTTCTAGTAGTAGCAAAGTTGCTGAGATCTAGGACCCCTTTATCTGTACTGCATTTGCTTTAACTGTACGGAATTGGGGCTACATGAGAATTGTCACTTCCACAGGGAGAAAGGTGAGATTACAATGACTTGTCTTAGAAGCAGGGACACATGCTGCCTGCATGATAATGAAAACATTTATTACAATCTAGCACAGCTCATAAATACAGAATTTTTTTTAACAATTTGCAGAAATTTTACTTAAAAACTCAGTCTGGCCCCATAGTATTACTGTACCTCATGTGTATATTTAACAGTTGTATGTGTACGTAGCCACATTGTACTACTTTACCTAATGTATATATTTAACTGTTGTGTATGCACATATATACGTATGTATTAAGAGTCTTTCAATTATGAGGTTAAAAAACACTTTAGAAACATCTGTAAAATATAAATAATATCTTTAAAATTGAAGCATGTCACAAAGGCTGATAATAATTTTGTGACACTGAATGAACAATTGATTACTAAACTAGTCAATAAGTATTCATTGTAAATATTGTCTTTAGAGATGTAGTCAAGACGGGGAAGAGAAAAGGAGTGCACAAAGGAAGTGAGACATGGCCCATGGGCTCATTTGAGGCTACCCAATAGAGATCAGTTCCAAGTAAAGACTACAGAATTCATATTATATAGTGTGTTTCTGATCTTACAGCTTTTTCTGTATTTTCAAAGCCTGTATCAATCTGATTACCTCTGTGGTTCTGTAGGCCAAGTGCTGCTTTTTTTCACGTTGGGTATATTTAATCTCCCAGGTGGATTTTTCCATTTTGGCCAATTTATGTGACCCTGCTTGTCTGAATCACATTTTCAGGATTATTACGTTCACCGGATCTAAATCTTTCTGAGTTCAGGACAGGCCGGCTGTTTTAATACTTTGATCATCACAACTCAGGTTTTTGATGACTTCTCCCTGTCAATCAGTGCTTACCTATCATCATTCCATGTCCAGCCCTCACCCACTGCCCCTTTGAAGCCAAGTGATTGACAGTTCCTTTTCACACTGTCCAGCTGCTACTATTTATCTTGCCATTTCCCCAAACTTGTGATTCCTTCCTACTGTTGGATTTTCCCAGCACAGAAGTTTTTAATACTGGACAGAGGTGGGAATATTGGTAAGATAGAGCTGAACAAAATGAATTAAAAAAAACTAAAATGTATGGGTGAAATTTCCCCTCTCGTCTTTAAAAACAGTAGTGATCAAACTTTTGAGTACCAACATCATGGAGATACACCTCGAGACACATGGCCACACATGAATTAAAATCATTTGAAAACAACACACAATCAAAACAAGCCATCTCATGTTACTCTCGGCCAGAGAGTTCTGCTCCTGAGGTCCCCTGGAGTCTCTGTGGCAGAATTCTAGGTTTTTGTGGTACTTACAGAATTGTGTTTTATACTGCATGAGCACCTGTGATTATGTCTAGCCTTGAGAGGGTTTGTTGTTCTCAGAATACCTCAAAAGGCTCATTTACCCCAAGATAGCTTAAAGACACCCTCCCCATTGAAGCCATAAACACAGACTCAAACCAGCACACTTGAGAAAAGATGAATGATCGAATAAAGCTAAACAAGAACATCGGCCCATGTGTGATAGTCCTGTCCCTTCTGTGGGTAACAGACTAATTCTATTACTCAATACACTTGCAGCGAGTTACACCTTTTCTTTATGATTACTCATAGAGTTCTGCCTATATACCCATCAACCGTCCAATCAGTCAGTCAGTCAGAAAGTGTACATAGAAGATGTACCATAGGCCAGCATGGTGTTGGCTCAAGAGTGCACACAGCTGCAGAGCCTGTGCTGGCAAGTTACTCTGGCCTTGGTGAATGAAAATGCTGACATCTACTACCTTGAAACTCACTGGAAGTAACAGCAGTTATCTTGCCGTAATTCAATCTCATGTGCCTAGAAGGCTGCGCAGAAAATCATACAGGCACAACTAATAACAACTACTGGATGAATAAAAAGAATACCACATAGATTGGGATTGTAAATGTCAAGATGATATCATCACACCAACAAAATGTATACAGCTGCTGATTGGATGATGTCCTTCCACTTGGAGAGTACTGCTGAATAAAGGTGATTGAGACCCAACTAATTATACATATTAATGAACTGCAAACTTGACTCAATAGGGAAGACACACTGAAGTGTGACTATGATACAGCTCAAATCTTTCTTTACACGGTTGACACCAAGGAGAACTGGGTTAGGACTATAGGTGAGAAAGACCACCTCTCCACCACATCCTTTCCTTAGCAAGCAATGATGGTGATGGCGAAGGAGCGGGGAAATGAAAAGCATGCTGCCCAACCACAGATCTCCATCATGCTTCCTCAGTAGCACAAAGCAGACAAGCCCATCACCTAGTGTAAGCTAATGACTCATCTTTCTGCTTTCCTTAAACCTCAGAGGGGCTGCTCAGTTAGGTAAAGCTAAGACCCGGGCAGCCTCTGGATCCCTGCAAACAAAGTACCATGCTCAAAGGAGGCAAGGCAAAGCTATCATTAGTTTCTAACCATACTAAATTGTTGCTTAACTCAGGAAGTACGCATTTTCTCTTAAAAGTCCTGAGGAAGTCATTTGCATTTTCTATACTGGCGACTGTTAAATAGATAAATGGGCATTGCGATATTCTGTACTGGTCTTCCCAGTTCCATGATCTCCAGAGAAGAGCACACACACACAGACCCACATACATCATTTTCTTTTTGGGGAACACCTGTCTTGGGAGTTCTTGGAGGCGTAGCTTCTGAGCACGAATAGGGTCAAGCACACAAATGGTGCAGTGAGTCTTTTGGAAGTCACATTTGTCCCTGAGACTTCAGTCACCTGCAGACTGCATGCCTCATTGGCTGCAGCATCCCAGTCCTGACAGTGGAGAATGAGTTCAGGAATCTCATGGAGTGTCAAAATTTGACTTGAGAGTCCAAACAGTATAGCAATTTAATGTTGAAATGCCTTGTATTTTCTGCCGATTATGAACTTTTTTCTTTACTTTTGTTATTTGGCAGCTGTAATCCATCTTCTTTGGGTCTGGGATACTTTATGGGATAGGAAGGGCATACTAAGGAAACTAATGCATCAGTTAAGCACACATACCTGTTCGGATTCATAGAAAATTCCTACTTCTTTTGCTATGCAAGCTCACACACACACACACACACACACACACACACACACACACACACA
>CABHPR010155469.1:3261-43217 GCA_902168415.1 Peromyscus melanophrys | reverse complement strand
GTGTAGTTATATGGAGGATGTTAAAAGAGACACTGGACAGCTTATAAAGAGACATGTTTTACATTTTGAAGATAAGGCTAGCTGTTATGAGGGGACTAGAGGTGGAGGAAGCTGAGAGCCAGTTTGGAAGCTGTAACCGTGCCCTCAGACAAGGGATGATTCTAAGATGGTCTAGACAATGAATAGAAAGGAGTGGACACAGTCAGGATAATGTTTCTGAGCTAATGGCACTTGTTGATTGATGAGATGTGGGTGTAAAGGACAAGAGAAATAAAATAAATTCCTATCTTTTGTCTTAGGCAATTGATGGAGGAGATATGGATGACTGAAGTAGAGTGAGTGGGGGGAGGGGACAAGTGTGGAAAAACAAAGAGCTGTCATTCCATATCCAGGGATCCAGCATACTGCAGCTTCTGCTGTGTACTCATCATTTTCTTTTGGTTAGTCTTTTGCACATGGCACTTTCCTTTTGTGTAGAATATCCTGCTTATGTGCTGGCATAATAATTTCCCATCCTTTGGCACCCAGCTGACATATCACCTACTCAGAGACATTTACTATTTACTTGTCTGTATTCAATTGTTTTTTATTCAATTTTAATTATTTTATCTGAAGAATTGAAAATATTTTGCTTTATTTTTATGCTGCTGTAAAAGACCCATGAAAGAGGATATACCTCCATTTATTCACCACTAAATTAAAAATATCTAATAGATAGTATATACGAGGGTACACTTTTTGAATGTTGCACCATGTAAACCATTGTGCCAATTTATTAATTTTACATAAACACCCATAAATTGTTTGATTTTTAGGCTTAAAACATATCAAAATATGGTGTTACCATTCCTGTATAGACTGGTATAATGTTTTAATGAATAAATTATTGCTTTATTCAAGAAATAGGCCTTAGGAGGAGGAGGTGGTCTGTGGATGGCATGTGGAGTGAGTAGAAAATTTCTTAATAAAGAAAAACGAAATAAAAAAAGAGATAGGCCTTGACCCTATCTGGGAAGACTCAGTGCCTCGCCCAGACGGAACATGAACAGGGTGGGAATGGAGGCAGGAGTCTTGATAATTCTATGTCTTGGTTCCATAGGCTGTTAAACATATAAATACAGCTTCCACTTTGAAGAATTTCTGTAGCAATTAAATCGGATAATCCATATAAAGCCCCAAACACAATTCTTAGTGGACCATAAGTACTTAATCAATATGACTATTATTAGTGTTATTGTGGTTGATATTCATCCCTGAGAAGAACAGAACCTCTGTTAGAACCAGGAGCCTTACAGACGAGCAGTTGTGCTGCTCTGCATTCTCAGTACCCATAAATAAAAGATCATTATCCCAATATTAAAAATCTGCATTGTAGACAATATTTCTGTCATTTGGCCAGATTTAATTAAAGGCTAGTTATCTTAAACTTTGTTTGTAAAGGTTTTAATGGAATCAGCCTTTTAGAAATTATATATAAAAAAATTATATATCATTTTTCATCTATGCACAAGGAATAGTAAACCATCATACCTAGTAACTAGATGAAAGTAGCATTTCATAGCAACCAGATACCTTTTACTTTCCATATGAAAAGTACATCAGAATTCCACCTAGCAGGTTAATATTATGAATCATTTATTTTCCTCACTAAATGTATATAGTTTGGATAATACGATGTCACCATGGAGTAAAATGGCAAAATGCTTAAGGACCAGTACTGTGAAAACAGATTTTTAATATGTAAAAGGTTCGTGCAGTTTTAAAAAGGCAGTACCACCCAGCATCATTGCATGCTTCATGAGAAAAAGATGCTAAATTTCCTTGACCTACTTTCATCTTTGTGTTTAGGAAACAGTGCCTAAGAAGTAAACAAAGTAGTTGTGCCTCACGTAGGAGATGATTATTGTTTGAATTTATGATTCATGCCTCGAGCAAAATTTTGTTTGTGGCCTCATTTGCAACCATAATTTACAACTTTACCAGGGACATGCAATGTATTTGGAAGGTAATATATCAGACTTGCTTTGTACTGGAGCAGTCTTCTGGCTCTGGGTATAGTATTTTCTGTGTTTCTTTTAGCTATAAAATTTCCAGGCATAACATTTATTGTAGCAAATATGGAAATTTTTTAAAAATTGCATTCCCCTTAGGAATCTCTTATTGTATTTATATTCTTATTATGACTAAATCCAACTAGTGTTTAAAGGAGTTGTTGATCCTGCAAATATCTGGCTGCAAATGTGGAGAGACTTAATCTTTGCAGATTTAAAAAAAAATAAAGATCGCATCCTTTTTGCATTTTGTACACTCATTAAGAGACTAATAAACAATCTGTGAATCAAATACAATACACATGTACGCTTCTTAACATCCAGATTTCTTCCCATATTGAATAATAAATAAGCTGCAATACTGTAAAATGTAAAATGTTCTTTTTGATCTGTGAGTTAGTGAAGAATTTCCCACAGAACTTGGAAGTTCTCTTGTGCATTCTGATTTCAGTTGTTTCAAGAAATACATATGAAAATGCAGTGTGTGCGTGTGTGTGTGTGTGTGTGTGAGAGAGAGAGAGAGAGAGAGAGAGAGAGAGAGAGAGAGAGAGAGAGAGAGAGAGAGATACATAAATAAATAGACAAATAAATAAATCACTTCCAAATTGCAAAGATGCTCAAGTTACTGTAATGTTCTTTGCAGCCCTGCCTGATTTCTTCATACCTTCCTGTTTTGTATGTTTTATTACAATGCTCCTTTTAAAGCAGAGCGTTTGTCTCTTCCCGCTGAACATTTAAAAGTCCATTTTGAACTCCTCTAGTGTGAGCACTTTCAGGGTACTCAGCAGGCAAGCGGAAGCTGTCCTCATTCAAAGACCAGCTGAGACCACGAGGTACAATTTGGCACTGATAAAATTATAATTTTGGTATTTGATTATGTGTGTTTTAAGCACAGATGAAAACAAGAAGCACCACCTCCTCTGCCCCCTGGTACAATTAGTAGGAAAATTTAAAAGAAAAATTGAAGAAAGTTTCAAACTTTAGAGAAATGCTTTGCAATGAACTTTTTGTAGACTAGCAGGCTGTTGTTGAATGGACTTAAACCATAAAAGTTACATCAAATTTGAATCGGGCTCCTCCAGAAGACATTTTTTCCTTTATCAAATTCTTTGCGATTTTTTTTTCTGGCATAAAGATAGGAAGATTGGGTAGTCTGAGAAACAAAGCAATCATTTTTATCGACAGGTACAGTAGGGAAGAGGGAGTAGGCTAATGTCTTTCGTTGCAATGCCTGGACTTCAAACAGAATTAAAACTCTATTTAGTAAAATGTAGGCTCAAGAACCATTCCTGCACTATTACATACTTCCTTTCTTCCTGCAGTAATTATTCATTCAGCTATTATAACTAACCACAGTAATTTTCTTAGAACAAAGGAGAGCGGGGCAACAATAGTTTCCAAAATGAGGAAGTTTAAATGCCCAAGGTCAGAGTGTAACATTTTGATTTCCATAGTATTTCAAATGCTACAGGCCTTATGTAATAATTTTAATGTAAAAAATATGTAGGCCACGCTTCGCTGCTCTTTGCATATACTGCAAAGAGTTGGAGGGGGGAACCTTAAAAATTGCTTAGCTTTAATTGAGCAAAAGGATTCACGTGTGATCTGAACTTGCGGCTCGTAATTCCTCTAGACAGCTTTGGTTGCCGTGTGATGATCCTAATTAAATTATGGAACAGCACTGAAGTAGCTAAGCGAAAGGGCCTGTTCTTTGCTATCACCTGGTGACTTAACTCTTTGCAGGGTTGTGGATTTGGGACTCTGCTCCTCTATCATGGTCTCCTGTGCTTTTCATTGTTGGGGTAGGAAGGCACAGTCACGGGTGGAATCCGCCTTGAAAGCTTTAGCCTGTAGGTGGCAGCATTGTCAGGTTTTGGAAGTGTGTGCTCAGGACTGCTCTCTGCTCCAACAGGCTCCCGTCTCTTCAGGCAGAGCTAACATCATTACACACTCCTGTCAGGTAAAAGGAGAATGGGGAGAAATGTCAAAGCCAAAAAAATTAGACTTCATTCACTTTAGTCCGTGTTTCATTATATTTCTGATAATAGGGTACATTTGTAATTCTGAGCCCAGATTCTGTGAAGGAGGTGTCTGAGCAGTCGGGTGTTAACCCCTGGCAAATCCGTCTCCAGCACAGTCTTTTACCAAATATAGGAAGGGAAACTACTCTTCAGGGGATGATTAAGTTAATCACACACAGTTTGCACTCGTGGTACCTTTATGGGGTTTTGAGATTCCCTATCAAAACCAGGTTACAAGGGCCCCACAGAACTCTGGGTGTCTTTAGGAAGTCTGTCCCCAACTTTCCTACTTCCTTCTCTCCTTTCTTCCCAATGTTTCTTTGTGCAGAGTAACTTATTCACCATAGTTAAGTTACAGGAAGACTTTTCTACTATGGCTAAAGTAAAGAGAAAAATAATCCAGAGAACTTTTTTTTTTTAAAATGATGTATCTGATTTTAAAATTATATTGACTTAAAGTGTCTATCATTCAAACATCAAAACATTATACTGATAGTTTAAGATTATGTTAATCGACTATGTGACAAATGCATACAAAGTAATTCCCCTCGTCTAGAGGAACATATGCCTCAGGACCCACCGTGGATGCCTAAAGCCATGGCTAGTACTGCGCTGTGCTGATCCTGTGTGTTTCCTATACACACATGCTTATGAAAGCTTAACTATTGAATTTGCCAGCCATGGTACAAGATTAATGGTAGGAACGAATAAAATAGAACAATTGTAATCATGTATGATAATAGAAGTTATGTCAACCTTATGAATTATTTACTTCTGAAAATTTCCATTTCCTGTTTTCTGACTGCAGTTGACCACTGGCAGCTGAAACATGGAACACTGAAGACAGGATCAGGGGCTGCTGTACACAGACACGGTGATGTTTATCACAGGGCCCTCGGAGATCGAGCAAGTGTCTTCTCTTGACACTTCTCTGGGAAAGTTCTGCTTGAGAAACTTCTCCTGGTGACAACAGAAACCACGGAGTGTCAGGACATTGTTTTCAGGCCTTGAACTAAGTCTTTCATTCACTGAATCCTCAGGGAAAATTGTTTCCGAGATGAAGATTGACAAAATTGTTTAAGTATCATTGAAAGTATAAAACAAAATTGTTTCCTCAATAAATATAATTAGCTATATACACTGCAGTTGCAAGAGCAAATGCTGATGTTGGGACCCGCTCTTTAAATAGAATAGGACCTCTGTGGTCTCTAGAGGTACCATGCATAAAGCAAAGGAAATGATTTTCCGTCAACACTAAGTAGACAGGTGCTTACATCCACCAGCATTCTAATATGTCTCTGAATATTTATGTCTTCTTTTTCAAATGCATTGCCCATGAAAGTCACAGCTGTCAAACGCCTGTACACAAGAAGATAAAAAATGAAATTAATAAAAGACAGATCAACATTTAGCTTGTTTGAGACACCCCCTCCACCCAGCATTTTTTCTTTTAAAACAAATATATGTATATTTTAAATTCAGCTTTTTTTTTTTTTTTTTTTTTAGGATTTTGGCAAATCTGCATTTTCTAAAAGACCAGGAGAAATGTGAGTTGACTGGTTGTATTTGGGGCCAGCACCAGGACAGGCCTCGGTATTTAAAAGGCAAAATAACCAATGGCATTAATGACTAAGGAAACCAGAGTCTGAGGACTTTGCAGCCATTTCTGCTGTCCCTGTGCGTGGTGTGCTTGGGTGCCACAAACGAGATTCTGACAGGTTGTCACTGCCCTGACCCAATGACCAAGTTTGTGAGGTGAGAGGCTCTTAAATCTTTCTTCTCTGTGGCCCAGAGTTTCAGCTCTTGCAGTTCATGCTAAGACAAGCCATCACGTGCCCTCAGGGGTATGGAGAGCTTTGGTTTTCAGAGCAGAGATGAATAAATAGGATAGTGAAGAAGGAAGCAATGGAAAGGGTCCTTTGAGGACCATAATCCTGCCTCTCCTCTTTTCACAGTAACTGAGAGAGCCATGTGTACGAGGGGCATGCTTTGGGATGGACTCAGCAGTCATTTGACACTCCCAAGAAGCCACAATTTTTGAGGTGTCTTGCTATTATTGTTATCAGACAAACCTCACCGAAAATATCACCACCTCGACTACTTCCATCCTGAAGTGCCTGAAGAAACGGTAGAGTCACAAAGAAAAGTGTAATTTAAAAACTGAACTGGAAATTTAAGCTTAGGGGCTCTCCTGTTTTGTCTCAGATGAGTATTGTTTTGGACAAAACTCTTCAAATGGTCACACCGGTGTATAATATCTCAGTTTAGTAAAACTGACACTATGGTTTCCACATCTTGGCTATGTAATTGCTATCTTAGTGATAGCCACAGATAGGAAACAGACATAATAAACGTGGGGCTTATTCATGATGGAGGCAGAGAAGTATGTTCCTCTGGTTTTGTTATATATTTGTGAAAAACAAATCCCATGCAGATCCAGTTCTGATTTGAAAAGGTTCCCTGAGTTTCCCACTTTTAAGCAGGTTTTATTTGGCTTGGTAGTCTAATGAAATGAACATCTAAAGATATTTATATCATGTGCTTTACAAAAGTGGTTTTCTACACGACTCAGTTCAAGTTCCTTTGGCTGGGACTGGGTAATTGACAACAGATCACATCAATAAAACATGAACCTTTTTCAATTCAATCATTTAACTTCTTATCTATAAAAGTAGGGGTGGTAATATTGATGTGGGTCATGCTCCATGTGGGCCCGACATTCCTCTTCATCTGCTCATTGAAAGTACTACTTGGGGCTAAAGACATGGCTCAGAGGTTTAGAGCATTTGCTGCATAAACAGAGGACCTCAGTTCAGATCCCATCACCCACGTAAATAGTCAGGTCTGGTTGCACACACACCTCTAACCCCAATGCTGTAGTATGGTGAAGATTCCCATGGCTTGCTGGCTACCCACCTAGCTCCATATTCAATAAGAGACCCCATTTCAAAGGAATATAGGGAAGAATAACACTCCATATATAACTTCCTCTGCTTTCTGCATGCACACATACGCACAACACATCCGTAAATAAAATCTAAAACCCTTCATTAAAATACAACACACTGTATTTTCCACGTAGACACTGGTTTTCTTTAGAAAGTATTTATTCTGTACTCTCACATTTTTCCTAACAGTTTATATACTTTTAACTGTTGTTTTCTGCATCAGGTTTTAAATAATTGTTCAGATGTTTACTTCTCCCAATATATCCTACAGTGTCAGTGGGGCTCAGTTTCTGTACTATCATAGTCCTGTGCTCTTGTTTGAGGGTTACATACACATGTACCTTCACTCTGGGTTTGCTGGCACTAAGTTTTTATTTTCTCTGCCAGTTGGTTTGGGTTGGAATGGCTCATTTGGTAAGAAAACAATTGTATAAATAAAATATAATCCACAGTTTAGCCTTGGAAACCTTCTAAGGCGTTCCACAATATATTCACAGGCCATCCAAAACTACAGCAATCACCAGCAGTTCACTCTTCAGTTCACGTTTCAAATAGATCGCATCTGTTTCTAATCAGGCAACTGAATGATTAGCAGGAGAAAACATATGATCAGAAAGCAGGCAACCCTTGCTGATATGTATTACTTTTAAAGCTCCCCAAACCTAAAGTCAATAAAGAAATTGTACGTGCAGCAAGAAGAGCTAGATTAGAGGAAAGAGTTTAGGCTGTAAACCCTTTTGTGAGATGTTGTAAAAACAGCTAATTTAACTGATGGGTTGAGGCACTTGGGACTGACATGCAAAGTAAGGAATGTGAGAATAGATGGGGAGAGTGGTGACTTGAGAAATTATGAGGGTTGCAGTTGAGAAAAAAGTTTACTAACTCGAAAGTTAATGAGCAGAGGATTTCGTTCCCCTCTTTTTTATGGAGCCATACTTATACCTCAAAGAAAGCTAGTAAGAGTAATGGGGGAAAGCCCCAACTCTGATAAAAGAAAATAAACTAGGCCTATTGCAAATAAATGTTGGAATGCTCTTGGTTTACTTTCATGACTAATGGGAGAGGGAAAAATGAGGTTCTTGAGGTAGTATATCATTTTAAGATCATACTTATCTCTTAGCTTCATCCATCAAACTGAACTCTCCTTTTGAACAATTTTTACACCATTGAGCTTGGAGTTCCCAGAAGGAAAGAACAAAAGCTGTGTTCTCTACTCCTGATTTGAACCAGACACAACATACTTCAAACTGCATGTTGTCTTTCAGTTACCCTCCCTTGGAATCCTATCAGATGGCTCGGTTCTGCACCAAAGTCAGTTGTGTGATGAAACCTGCTCTTGGTCTTGTGATTTATACTGTCCTGGTGTGCTTATCTAGAATTTATTATAGAAATAGGTTACACTTTTGTGTGGACCATTCCTTTCCTCAGTATAGTCAAAACTTACTGGCTGAACATAATGTTAAGTCTGACAATAGTGCGTCCACACAGATAGGAGACATTTGAGATGGAAGGAAGAAATGCTCTTCCACAAGCCGTGATAAAGCAGAGCATGTTAAAACCATACCATTACCATTAATGTTGTGTGTTTCTCTCATGTAAACCCATGGTATTCACACACCATGTCTGTGTTATTATTGCTGTTGTAAGCCCAATGTGAAGGTCATTGCAGGACATCCCATACCTTCTCTCCCCACCTTATTGCTTGGGACATGATATCTTCTTGAACCAGAAGCTCACCATTTTTGGTAGACTGGCTGGACATTGAGCTCTCATGATCCATCTTGTCTGCTCCCCGACACTGAGGTTGCGGTCATGTGTACACACTCCTGGCTTTTATTTGAGTGTTAGGGATTCAAAATCAGGTCCTCATTCCTGCACAGCAAGCACTTTTATCCACCGAACCATCTCCCCAGACTTACTATTAGTTTTTAAATTGGCACGTGAGACCCAGGTAAGGCATAGCGTTTTAAACCCACCTTTCATCCTTAGAAACTGTGGAGGGCATAGAACTTTTAAGAGGCACAGTTTAGGGATCTTCAGCCATTTTCTTCTAAATGTAAAGAACAAAAGACTCACCAGATACTGGATTTACATTTAGCCACATTGCCTTCCTCCCTGGCTGATTATAAGCCTACAGCTTAATTAAAGTTTTAGTTAATTAACATAATCTAAATAACCACAAATTGTGATATTAGCTTTGCTGAATTTTACATTTATGACCAGTCTTGAAGACTTGATAAGCAGTGAGTTTGTTTTTCAAAAAGATTTGTTTTATTTTTAATTATGTGTATGTGTGTGTGTATCTGTGTGTGCATATGTGCATGTGAGTGTGGATACTCATGGAGAACAGAAAAGGGCTTTGGATCTTATGGAGATGGGGTTGGAGTTGGTGGTGAGCCACCCAATGCATGTGCTGGGAACCCAACTCAGATCCTTCACAATAGCAGCAAGTACTCAACTGCTGAGCCATCTTTCAAGCCCAGGCTATTTCTATCACAACTTTTGCCATTACACTCTCTATGCCTGTGGCCTGATAGAATAGCTGCCTTGGTATTTCCTATGAATATTTTTATAAACTTGAAGAACATGCTATATTACTCCTGCAGTCTGCATCCCTTGATTTCTTTCCCCCAGAGACCTTCCTTTCTTCAACTGTCCACAAAGACTGCATACTCAAAAAAACCTTATAATCTTACATGTTATGCCATGTATCTTATATTATTTTCTCTCTTTTCTTGCAGATAGGAATGGGAGTAAGAAATCCTCTTCCATAAGCCATGATAAAGCAGAGCACGTCGGGTTCACACCTTTCCCATTAATGTTGTTTGTTCACATTAGAGTTTATCTTTTGCTCAAGATATCCCATAAAACCTTTCTAAAAGCCAGACTTCATATTTATGTCAATAAGTTCACATCTTGGAAAACAGACCAGCTCACCAGCCATATTAGTCTCTTAAGCACCCAGGAAGCCAGGCAACAAGCACTTGTTTTTATAGTAGAATTTAATGTAAGCAATTAACAATCAAACCCTATACACATAAACAGACTGTAATTAACTGTTTAATAGTGGAAAGTTGCTTCTCAATTTTTTTCCCTTTGAGCACAGTCAAGGTGAATTACTTGGTTTTTCCATCACTAAAGGCTGCAGCAGCTTGCTCTTTTGCAACTCTCCTGCCTCCACATATTTTCCTATACCCTCTGTATTTGACAGTAAAACTGCCAAGCTCCATTATTTCCAACTGGCAGCAATTTAATACATAGTTGAGTCAGTTATTTAACTAAATAAATTGCTTAAAGTTAACTCTATTTGTAAGACCACAAGGTGTTTCTAAAATGGGCTGCCCTTTTATATCATAAACCTGGATTAGGTTTACAACCCCATTTCCCCTCAGCAGTTTATAAATCAAACAAAGAATGTAGAACAATGCATAAAAATCCCTGTGAAACCACCCTCAGAGTTTTTGTTAATGAGAAAAGCATACCTGGAGCTGGATTTACTTTGTATGCTGGAGAATAAGACTGATTTAAAGTAACTGGAGTTTGAAGGGTCACTCAAGCTCCTTTTGGAGCAATCACCTCTGAAACTAGAATTTTGTGAAGCCACAGCCATCCATTCAATGCTTTGCACGTAAAAATGGCAGGCCATGCTAAATAGTTCTGAGCTGGCCTTTCAACCCTTTTGCTCATATTCATTAACACTGAACCTGACAAATGATCTTAGAAGTGTGTAGGAGAATACTGACTTTCTTGTGATGCCTCTTTATAGGTGCTCATTAAACATAAATGAACAAATACACAAACATACAACAACATGCAATGCCCCAGATGAGCACCATGTAATCTGGCCTGGCTGTAACATTTCCCCCTTTTCAATCAATTGGGCATAGGATTCTGAGACAGATTAAATGTAACCACTGCTTTTACAAATGACATGTTTGAAAGATCAGGTGGAAACTGATGATTGGGGCATTTCTCAAAGACTCTAGTGAATTTTCTGAAAGTGGTCATATTTTGTTTTCATGACTTCAAGATCTGTGTTTAGATAGGAAAAATGTTGCAATGCAGAGAATAAACATCATAGGTTAGAAATCCATATCAGAGGTAACTGTATGTAGTTTTATTTATTTAGAATTTAGAATTCTAATGATGACAGTGCTTTTAAGAAATTACTTATATTTCCTAAGTGACATCTTTAGTCTATGATGACGAATTGACTACTTCTATATAGTCTGTTTTCTTATTGGTCGGAGACTATACAGCAGAGAGCCATGGCTGGCAACACATTTTCACTCCTTAATATCTGTGCTACTGGGAAGAAGATAATCCACAAAACACTTGCCTTTGTCTCCAGAGGGACAGTTTATTCTTGCATATAAGTACTTTGCAATACTGAGAGTATTAACAGTAGCCTCCTCCCATCTCTACTCACCAGGGCTAGGAAGTCAACCTGCTCCTTGCTCACTTCCCTACCTTCTATCTTACTTCCTTCTCTTGTTGCACTTCGTGTAGTGAGCAGAATAGTATCTGAATGACTGAATGAAGATCTGAACAGGTTAATGTAACTTTAAACAGCAAGAATCTCAAGAAATGAAGACACCTCCCCCATACACACACAAATGGTGAAAGCATAAGCAGGAAAAATTCCTCAGGGAAAGAAAGCTGGAGGAGCCAGCCACAACTGTTCTTCTCCAGACTGCTGTCCATGCCTCTGTTCTGTAGCAAACCATGGTCCCTATCTCTTTCTTAAATAAGCCCAAAGAAATCATGAAAGTTCAATGTCAAGACTGAGACAAAAGTACCAAATAGACTGATTCAATTCAGCTTTTATGATTGAGAGTGGATTTATTTGAACAAACACCAAGAAACCAGAGAAACATCCATAGCTAAAGCAAGTTAGACAGTATTCAGACCAAATACCACTGTCTATGCAGACAGAAGCAATGTTAATTTATAGAGGGAGGAAAGGAAAATAAAAACAAGATTAATACGGAAAATACACAAAATAAAAAGTAGGCTAATTAATGACCTAAACTTTCCAGTGAATTCATCAAACTGTCAGTAAGCCAAACAGGACAGTCTAATATTAATCCTCTTTTGCTTGCCTTGACACGTCACAGAGAGTTAAAGTACAAACTGTCAGAAATCAGGAAACCTGGAAGTACAGGCACTCTGAAGAACCCATAAAATGTTTACTCTACAAAAAGCCTGAGAGTGATACTAACACAAACAAACAGAAGCAAGAACAAATAATGCCCAACCCCATAAAACTTTGATGTCATATGAGAAGTTCCATCTTTGAATCATGTCATTGCCTTGAGGAAATGATGTTTTCAAAAGACATCAAATGTCACATAAAATAGTTTATGGTAAACAGAGACTAAATTTAAATAATTGTGCACATTACATTAGAAACATAGATCAACTATGGACCTCAGGCAGTTATGTTGTCGTCTCATTGCTAACGTGCATTATCCCTGAAAGGTATAACGTTCATATATGGTGGGTTGATCTCTTAAGAAGGGATATGTAAGAATTGTCTCCAGGAGATACAATAAAAGTGGCTATGCTTTGTATCTGAGCTTCACTATGCTCTTCTGTCTTTCCCTTGAAATTATCTGTTGTCTCTTACCTGTTAAGCCACTGTCCATTATCAACTACATTGTTTTATGATTTTCTGTTTGCATTTGCAGTTATATACTAATTGTTTTGAACTCTCCATGTTTACAGTTGTTCAGAATCCACAGGCTGTAGATCAGCCTCAACATCTGCATTTATTTCTATAGGTTTTTTTCTTTCTGTTCTAGTTTACAGATCACACCATTTGTAGCTCCTTCTAGGAGCTGTTAAAACCTTTTAATTTCTTGCAGTAAGCCTTCCACCATGGCCATTAAATGACTTTTCTGTGGGCTGTCTACTCTGGTGCAGACAGGGGTTTGGTTTGGTCCCTTGCATAAAATAGGAGTCTGTAGTTTGTGAGACAAATTTTAAAAGGTCTTATTAATAGAAAACATCTGGAGCCAGATATTGGGGTGAAAGATGGAAGATCAGAGAGACAAAAGAAGCCACAGCCAACCTCACCTCGCCAACTCCTCAACCGATCCTGTTTCCACGAATCCTCAGACTGAAAGCCTCTGAGTCCTCACCCCTGAGGGTCTCAGTTGAACCGATGCTAAAAGCCTCTAGTTCCTGGTCCTCACGCCTTATATACCTTTCTGCTTCCTGTCATCACTTCCTGGGATTAAAGGCATGCATCCTTCCTAAACAAAGACTTGAGATCTCAAGTGCTGGGATTAAAGGTGTATGCCACCATGCCTGGCTCTGTTACCAGTGTGGCCTTGACCTCACAGAGATCTCTGCCTCCTGAATGCTAGGATTAAAGGCATGTGCTACCACTGCCTAACCTCTGTGTTTAATATAGTGGCTGTTCTGTTCTCTGACCCTCAGATAAGTTTATTGGGGTGCACAATGTATCAACCACAGTAGTTAAGGCCCTGTGCTTCATATTTGACAGTATAACATTCCCCATCTCCCCCATGTTCTTGGTTTATGCTTCTTTCCATTTACCCTTTTGAATTATTACATAAACTTTTGATTATCTGATTTTTTTTTAAACTGAGAACCAACTACTACTAGTAATTGAACCAAACTTGACTCTGAAATCATCCACTAGAATAGAAAAACATCCCTGTTTACTAAGGGCTTAAAATCTAGAGTGTCAGATGCAAACTCCATGTGGAATTGGAGAAAGCCCTGTATGAGACCAGTTTCCATTTAACAGGCTCTTAGCATTTCCATTTCATGGCCAGGATATATCACTGGACTGGGCCATATGCTTCAGGAATCTGAATGCTAAAAGGAGGAAGTTTGCTTTGAAAGGTGATGTTCATTTTGAGAAAGGGTTGATGTTTGTTTTATTGTTTATTTATCTCCATGATCACTTGTGTGGCATGTTTTGATTTAATTGTGTCAAGAATTTCTTGTTTTTTTAAAGTCTGCCTAAGGGCAGTGGAGATGGGTTCATTGAGAGGTACAAACAGAAAAATAGTCAATTCAGAGCAATTTTTTTTTACTGTCCTTAAGAAAAGAGTTGAAAGAATGTTTGTGGCAGTTGCAGCATTCACATGCCAGAAATGGCATCCATGTGTAGAAGCAAATGCTCCACACCTTGCAGTAGTAATTAATGAAAAAGATAACTACCCAAAGACATCTAGACTCTGCAGTACTGAAAACATCCAACTTCTGAGAGCTCAAGGGCCTTTACAAAGGGAACTTTCATGATTCATTGCACAGCCACATAATCCTGAGATTTGGTGCCAAATCCAAGGTAACCTCTGTTGCATGCCAGATTCTTCTCCATAATACTTTAAGTTGTTGTTGAAATAATTATGTATTTCTTTATATTTTGCACTCAGGACCAGTGATGGGAATGATTCAGAGTTTGTATTCTTGCCTCTAGCCTGGAATGTGTGTGTGTGTGTGTGTGTGTGTGTGTGTGTGTGTGTGTGTGTGTGTGTTATTTACTAGGCTGAAGAAAGACATTTCTTGAGTAGAAAACCATGGATTTTTAATGAATATTTGCTAAGGGCCTAACACTGTGCCAGGCAGTTTAGTGAATTATCTTCTGAAGCCATCACAGTGACTCTTGTTTTTCAATTACTAAAAAAGAGATTTAAAGTGTATCTGCATTCAGTAGGATATTTGTAAATATTAATGAACATTTTAGGAAGTCATACTTATTCATATTCACTTATCTCTTATGTTTACCAAATTTGTGACTGGTTGGCAGCATTGCATAAAAGAGTCCCACCTCCAAGGTGAGATTAATTAGGTTTTAAATCTCTACCTTTGCTTTCAGTAGTGACAGGCTTTAATTTGCTGTGCCAATACATTTAAGCTACTCCCCTGCTCAAATTTTGGAATTCATGTATAAATGCTATGATAATTCTCCTACAGCAATAACCATGCAGGGGTTCTCAACTGTGACTCAGGGGAGCCCTGGGGTTCGTAGAGACCTTTTCATGATCTCCATATAAGGGAAAGCATTTATATAATAATGCTAAGGTATTACTTGCCTCTTAGCTTCATTTTCTTGTGAGTATATAGGAAATCTTTCCAAATGCTGTATGATTTGCTGGTGTTAGCCATCTGAAAGTGAATAGGTGTTTTTGTTGGTATATTCTTATATCTAATGGACAATGCTAAAGTATAAGGATATAAATTTATGCATGGTTTAAGAAATTTACTCTTCGTTCCCAATCACTTCTGCCAGTAAATTTTTATCATGCTTTTTTATAATCAAGAAAACATTATTATTATATATAATGGTTGAAATATTCTCTTAATCTGTAACACACCAGAAGTTAAGTGCAGTTTGTGACTTGTACAATAAATAACAATAGAAGTTATTATGAACTTAAAACTATTCTAAGCTGTTCAATACTTAGTAATACTTTTCCTAAAATTTTAATAAGTAAACAATTTGAGATGTTGGGCAACAGTTAGCACCAGTCAGCAATTTCTCTTACAGAGAATACATTTCTGGATATAAAGCACTTTCATGGTGACTAGTTTATAACATTGTGTTTGAGTAGATCTTAAACATTATTATACAGCAGTGCTAACTAGGTCAAGAGATAGATGTTTTGAATAACTTAATACTGGTTAATTGCTGCACAGTGTACATTAAAACATTTTATATTCTTTAGGTATATATCAACTTTGCCAAATGGACCTTTAAAAATGAACTCATACTTTTTGTGAATGAATGTATACACTTTGGTGAATAAATTCATAATCTTTTGTAAATGAATTCATACCCTTTTGAATTGCCTAAAGAAGAGGTTACAAAACTTGTGCTTTATTTTTACATTACTATTTATTTATTTGTGTATGTGTGCAAGGGTGCACATTCCCATGTACTACGGAAGTCAGACGACAACTTTCAGGAGTTGGCTCTCTTCTTCTACCATGTGAGCCCCAGGGATTGAACTCAGGTCATCGGGCTTGGGAGCAAGCACCGTTACTTACTGAGCCAAGTTGCTGACCCCCAAACTCCCCTTCTTAATGTTGTTGTGTTGAGGTGTTGCATGCTTTGTCTGAAATTGCAGCAAAAGATAAAATCCTTCAGAAGGAGTAGTCCTTAAACTGGAGAAAATGATAATTCTCTTACGCTTGACTATAGACACTAATAATGCTGTCACCCTGTCCTCTGCACTAGAATGTGTCTGAATGGTATTCAGGCACCAGTTTGATGCAGATTGGTTTTAGTTCTCCATTGTAGGTGTTAAATGATGAGTTCTTTAAAAAAAGCCCAAATTGTTTAGTGTAGATTTTAAAACTAGAAAAGGAAAATGACTGGAGTACCTCATACAATAGCTCTAGAGTGGACATTGTTCAATGACTGTTGGATGAAAAATGAGTCCAAAGGTATAATCATGACATTACCAGATGACTTGCTGAATTAAAGACTTAGCTGTTAGCCTGAAGGCAATTCCAGTCATGGATGAACGTGCTATTTTGTTTCATATTTTGGTTATGGAGTCTAAAGTATTTCAGCACCTGCTAATCACTCAAAGAAGGTGATGATGATGGCAGTGATGGTGATGGTGGTGATGGCGGTGGTGGTAGTCATGGTGGTGGTCGTGGAGGGTGTGTACTACATAAATAAGTGGTTCAACTTGCTGTTCAGAATGTAGACATTACTGACTAGTTTTAGTGTTTGAAAACCATATTAATCTCATTGTTTTTTTTCTTTGCTACTGTTTTCTCTGACGGCACACAAATAAAATCCTTCGCTGACTACAGCTGCTCTATCAGGGATTGAGGTAATGGCACCACACTGAGCGTGTAATGTTGTGCTTGTCACCTCCATACACTCCCAGTAACAGAAATATGTTTCATTTAGCAGTGTCCTTCGTGAAACAAGAAAACAGTTTTTAATTTTCATATGTGTTAATCCTTGAGTACAGTTTTAGTAGTTTGGAGGAAATATACACAAAGTATTTTTACTTCAAGTCAGAGTACAATGGCAATCTCAAAGAAAAGAGTTTATGTGATTGCTGTATGTATGATTTTGGAAAATTATTAATCATTTTAATGAAGTTAGTAGCTTTCTGATTCATAAGATTAGTGATGATACAGTCAAATGTGAATTTTGAACATTATGTGCTGAGATGCAACCATTTGAAAAAACCTGTATAACTCACTAAAGAATTATTGTTTCCTATGTTATCAGGTTATGGCATTACAAAATCATGCACTGGAAATGTATAGACAAGGAGATGTAACAGCACAGGAATGGCTCATGGTAGGCTCCAGGTTCTATACTACCACCACTCTTTAGTAGAGTTTTAGTATGTTATTATAGAAGAATAGCGTGATTAGATGAAAGGTCTATTCCAGGACTCTTTCCTTTTTCTATGCAAACATCCGTGTGAGGCTGGATTTCTTCCTCATCATGGATGTAAACAACATATTAGGAGAAGCTGACTATAGAATAGGGAACTACCTTTATCATAAAGCTACTTGCAAAAATGATTCAAGAAATACCACTCTTCTCACAATTTGAAGTGATTCTAATGAATTAAAATGGGTTATATTTTTATTTATGTATTTCAATGAATTCATAACTATTTGTCTTAAGCAAATTCTCAGTTTTAATTTCTAACGTAGTGAATAGTAGTAGTCATAGCACACATATGACCAGATTTTGGTATCACTATTGGATTGATGTTGGTGTTTTAACATAGTCATAAGATTAAAATGTGTGAGAATTATTTTTATGAAAAGAAGGAAGTTGGCAAGTTCTGGTTAGGTGTCACAGAACATATTCTTCTTCTAGTGGTGTTACTCAATACTCTTCAAGAAAGATATGACACTTTCCTGATGTGGTGGAACAGTGTTTAACAAAGAGGCCATCTCAAGGAAAGAAATCATAGTTAAGGGAAGGAAACAGGAGATCCTGAGCTACAGGGATATTAGCAATGGTCTGGGGCATCAGAGATCTGCTGTCCAGCCTAACAAAGGCAGAAAGATGGAGCGTTGCCCAGACACTGAAGCAAATGTGTTAGTTATAGCATAGAAGAGAAAGTACCATCAACTAATTGCTGCCACTGGGAAAGAAATACAGCCCCTGCCTCCTGCAGCCCTGTGTGTGTGTGTGTGTGTGGGGGGGAACCAGGACAGTGAATATTCTAGTCTCTCTCTTCCTTCAAGCTCTCATTGACCTTTGGCCTAGTGTGAATGAAAGCTGGGTTGGTATGGTCCACAGAAGCTGGGATATAGAGCATGGTAAAGAAGTTGAAGAGGATGGGAAGTAGATACAAAGAAAGGAAAAACAACCTAAATAATCATTTACAGAAAATTCATCAAGGAAAAACAGATATCTATTGTGGAATCACAAAAGATTTATACACATCCATTGACTTCAAGACTATTCATGAGTTTGTGCTTTGACTGGATTAGTTTCTAATTCATGGAAATCTTTGAAAAGTGACAAACACTGGCAAGTTTGATAAAAGAAGGGGAGACCCAAGAAAGAAGGGAGAGTTGATTTTGTTAGGAAAATCTTCATAGTAGATACTGACACGGACAAGGTTTGAAGCCAAGGAGAACCCAGAGAAGTGTTTGCAGATTGCTGGGCTACTTTATGGAGCAAAAACATCAAGGGTGGAAGTGACTACACACGAGGCTTAAAGAAAAGAGACAGGCTATGTGCTGAAGTATCAGAAGATTTCCCATGATCTCCCTGTCAAGCAGCACAGCACCAGGCTGTGGTCAACCTACTGTAGCCTTGCAGTGGGTAGCCATTCCAGCTTTGACCTGGAAGTCCCAACCCCCATTGAGGCTTCGGTAATGGTCATGCCTACAAGGCAGGGCTGAGAGAGGAGGTTGAAGACCTAAGATCCGGCTCTTGGTTCCTAGACCCTGGACCGAGCAGAGTTCTCCAGAGAACACTGCCAGACTGTGCCACACCTTTCCCAGACCCTGTAACCAATCCCTTCACTTGTAAGTTACCCCACAAAATAAACCTCCCTTTTAACTATGTGGAGTGGCCTTAATAATTTCATCAATATAGTCTTGTGGATACAATGGCTAAAATCAGAGGGATGTGATTAAGGCAGGGCATGTTTTCATGGTGGCAGAGAAAACTGTGACATCTTCTGACAGGACTGTATGTGGAAAGCACAGTGGTTTTCTGAGCATAAGTTCCTTTTATTGTGGCCAGACATCACACCTGGTACGATCCATGTTGATGAGTGAAATTCATAAATAAGTCTATGAACAACTGGAGTAGTATTAAGGAGCAGAATTGTTAGCTTCTCTTATATTTATATATTCCTTAACATGTATTTGCTGGCTCAGCTATGAGCCCAGGTAAAAGCAAAGCTAGAGTAAGCTCCTTTTTTTTTTTGACAGTCAAGCTGTCCTGAGTCAGTCATTCACAGAGGATATTTGGTAGAGATGTGGCTTTGAAGTGTTTTTGAGCCTGGCATCTGGAAAAAAGGGGACCCCTGAGAGTAGAAGGAATTGACAATCTCTTATAAATTCAAACATAAAAGCCTTTAATAAATTTGTCCAAAGCTAGCCTTGGGACTCAGGAACAGTTTGCTCAGTCTCCTCTGACAAACATGACATTGTGTACATGAAATTCAAACAAAAGTCCATTGTAAATGACAGTGGCTTTGGGGTGAAGAAGGAAGAGTGGAAACGCATGTGAGATTGGCAGGGATTAGCTACCTTTTATTCTCATTGGGGAAAATGGATGGTTTTCTTTTAAAGTAATACTGCAATAAAGAAAAAGAGTGGATTGGCTTAAAGAAATTAAAAGTTCTTGTGTGGATTTAAATATACTCTAGCTTCTGAGAAGACAGTCATGTTTTGAAGCTCTGCCCAATGAAAATAAAGAAAACTACCAGTTTACTTGAAGCTTTATTTCATGCACCATAAGTGGACAGAAGTTATAACTTTTGTCTTTAAAATTATTCTTCTCTCATATATTACCTCCCGACTGCAGTTTCCCCTCCCTCTCCTACTCCCAATCCCCCCTCCACCTCCTCTTTCCCCCAGATTCCTTCCTTCCTTCCTCTGTTTCCCTTCAGAAAAGGGCAGGCCTCCCAGGGTTATCAACCAAGCACAGCATATCAACTTGCAATAAGCCTAGGCATATCCCAGTAAGAGGGAAAGGGTCTCAAAAGCAGGCAAAAGAGTTAAGACAGCCCCTGCTCCCACTGTTAGGAGTCCCATAAGAACACCAAGCTATAACATATATGCAGAGGTCCTAGGTCATACCCACACAGGCTCCATGATGTCAGTTCAGTCTCTGTGAGCCCCTATGAGCCCTGCTTAGATGATCCTGTGGGTTTTCTTGTAATGTCCTTGACCCCTCTGGCTCCTATAATCAGAAGTTATAACTTTCAGTTGCTTCGCGTGTGAGTCAGTGTGTGTGTGTGTGTGTGTGTGTGTGTGTGTGTGTGTGTGTGTTGAATTTAGGGCCTCATGCATGTTAAGGATATGCCTTATCACTCAGGCCCAGTACTAACTTACCACATTTTTTTAGGGAGATGAAAGTCTACAGTTATGTGAAATGATGTTGCTATTTGTGTGCAACATTATGATTTTTAATTGTAGATGTTGTTGCTGTTTAAAAATTCTTCCCATTTTTCTGTTGAAGTAAAAGTCTCCTTATTAATTAGTTTTTTGTTTATTTTTTCTAAGGAAGGACCACATGGTATATGTTACCTGAGAATTTTTCACTTAAATATAAAGTTGGCATTATTGAGAATTATACACTCTTGGTAGAGTACACACTCTCTGTAGAGTGTAGGCCCTCTATAGAGAGTAGGTCCTTTGTAGGTTATAAGTCATCTGTAATACTCTGGTATTTTGGGAAGCACATAAGGCTTATAAGGTGAAGTGGGTCATGTCATTTTTTTTTGTGATGATGAAGAAAAATAACAGAAATTGATTCTGCAAATCAGAAAAAAATGCACATAACAGTAAGGAAGGAGTTAAGTAATGAACTATGAGATTTAATACAACTAAGATGTACTCTGTGTATAAAAATTGGCCAACAAAATACCAAGTCACAGATCCAGCCCCCAGTGACTACTGGAGGCTGTGTAAGCCATGGAGAGTAAGAGTGCTGCCTTGTGATAGGATGAAAGGTAAGAGAGGCAATGTTTGCCTCCTGATAACAAAGAGACTGTGTGACGATACTTCACAAACCTTCTGAGGATCCTAAGATCTCTCAGCCTGGTCTGAACGACACTCAATGGGAACTTTCATGGCAGCTATGCAGATGGTGATACTAACATTGTATAGATTTCAAAAGTCTCACACAAGTTCTGGATCATTCGACTTTACCCAGGTGTCTAGTTTGTTAGCTTTAAACATTGCATCTTAGACCTTGTAAAAATGTTTCAAATCTTTCTTTATGGGTACAAAGACTTTTAAAAACTTGATAAACTAACAGAATTTGTTTTGAGGTCCCTCAGGAAGTCATTTACATTTTCTATATCCATGATGCACTTCTAAAGGTAGAAGTAATTGCAGAAATGATGGGGGCAACATGCTAGAGAGCAAATTTCATCCATATTGCTATTTCATCCATCTCTTCACCCTCCTCAATTAGGACAGCTAATGGTGTTCCCATGACTAACAGTTAATTGCATAGGACAAAGACTAAGATATAATAAGCATATCATATTCCCTTACCTAATTAAACATCATGCATTTGATACACTAATGGATCCTAAGAAATAGCACTGATTACCTAAATACAACAAAGTAAAACAAGTATCCATGTAGAATTAGCTATTGATAAGTCAATATAAGCACTACTGGAAAAATTATAGTCATTAGTAAATCTCAAACTTTTAAGACTATATTTTAAGTAGATATTTTTAAACATACAACTTTGGAGACATTAAGTTTGGAGAATTGAAAGCACTAATGAAATCATGAGACTGGTTTGCAGTACCTTCAAAATACCTCTTCAGCTAAACATGAAGGACCACTTCTGAATGGCCAGCCTTCACTTAGTGGTTTTTACGTGGTGCCCATTAAAGTGCCAGAGAAACTCAGTCCTTGAGATAAGTATTAGCTTTCTGACATCATTCTAACATGTGAAAGCTATAGAGTAGGGTATGGAGTGTCGTGCCATGGGTAAGAAGGTAGTAAATACTGACTGGGGGATTTGAACCTACGCTACAATACTCTTGAAGCCCAATTTCTTTTTTTAAAAAAGTATTTATAATTAATTTATTTTTACATATCAGCCACGGATTCCCCTGTCCTCCCTCCTCCCACCTCCCAGCCCTGCCCTCCAATCTACCCCCCATTCCCATCTCCTCCAAGGCAAGGTCTCCCCTGGGGAGTCATAGCTGAGGAGCCCCCATGGAACTGGACCAGGCCCTCTGGATAAGTGAGACAGTTGATTAGCTTAAACTATTTAGGAGGCCCCCAGGCAGTGGGACCGGGACCTGTCCTTGGTGCATGAGCTGGCTTTTTGGAACCTAGGGCCTATGCCAAAGCCCAATTTTTTAACTATTTTATTAGCCAATTTTTTATTAGAAGATATAGATGACTAAAAAAGGCTAGTATACAGATAATTGCTCTGATTTGTAGAAACCCAGACTGCATGAGGATTAGGAAAGCCGTATTCTAGACACCTTAAATGTATGTTAATAGTTCAGTACTGTTCATTGCAAACATTCTGATGGTCTGCAATGACTTCTGATAAAGAGCAGGATGGAGGCAAGTAAACAGCTGGGTGGGTGCCAGGGCTGCATTGACACCGCTAAGGGTGAAGATACCACCAATAACTCAGAAATCTCTTCTCTTCTCTTAACTGAAAATTTTTTCATATAACATATTCTGATCATGTTTCTCCAATGCTCCCAGATCCTCCTGACCTACCCACCCACCAGTCCATGCTTTCTTTTTCTCTCTGTTTAGAAAACAAAGAGGCAAATAAAGAAACAAACAAACAAAACCCCCAAACAAATGGATAAAATATCCAAACAAAGGAAAAGAAAAACACAAGAAAATCTGTCTCTCTGTCTCTCTGTCTTTCTGTCTCTGTCTCTGTCTCTCAAACACACACACACACACACACACACACACACACACACACACACACACACACACACACAATTGGAAAACATAATATTCAAGCAAAAGACCAATAAGACAAAAATACCCAAGCAAAGCAAGGTGAAACAAAAAGCTTACAGGGAAATCACCGAGTTCATTCTGTTAGCCATCTACTGCTGGTCACTGGGCCTCCCCTTAAGTGCAGTTAACATACCAGTGAGACTCCGTTGGAGAAAGCTTATTTTTCCTTTGCAAGCAGGTATCAGTTGGAGATAGTTTCTTGATCACAGGTGGGAGTCCCATGTCCACTGCCCCCTCTCAGCACTGGGACCCTGTCTGGCTGTCACCTGTGCAGCCCTGTGCAGGTTGCCATGGTCTCTGTGAGTTCATATGTGCATCAGTCCTGATGTGTCTGGAAGAGAGTGATTCCTTGAAGTCATGCATCTCTTCTGGCTCTTAGAATCTTCCTGCCCCCTCTTCCACATAGCTCCCTGAGTCCTGAGGAGAGGGTTTAAAGAAGACATCATGTTTAGGATTGAGTGTTCTTAAGTCTCTCACTCTTAACTCAGTTTTTCAACTTAATTCCTTGTGAAGCTATTTCTTAAATGTAGACAATCCATCAAAAATAATGTAAAAGTAAAAGTTATTTAAGTTTGCCTAAGTGATATTTACTCACTGGCCTTCCTTTCTCCCACAATTCATAAACTAAGGTTTCATTCTACTTACATTTATATGCATATTTCAATAGTAAGTCTATATTTATGACTAGATGGTATAATTCAAATATTAATACGCTCATAGGACTAGATAAGACTGGTACTAAAAATGCCTTTTTATCAAAGACAGTTGAAATTCAACTTTAAATAATCTTTACTGTCAGTGATGTAATCCTTCAGTTTCTGACATGGACTATTCAGAATTATGACAACCCGGGGCATCTGCCATTCTTAAACATTATCCTAAGCAATTTACATAATGTTAATATACAATTTACAATAAACTCACTGTCTAGGGATCATTCAAACCACTCTGTGGGCAGAAAGTAAAGCTAGTGAGAGAAACTGACTTACCTATAGCTGTGTGTGTCAAACCTGAACCCTTTGCTTTCAAGTATGTAACACTTAAATATATTGCTGTCACATATTTCAGAGGCCTTTAATGAAATCATAAAATGTGAGTTTTAATTTCAAATGGTATTTGCTATGACAAAGATGAATGAAGATTACTTGTGAACAATCAATGATGATCTGGTAAGAGCATATTCTCTGTCAAGGAGCAATGGTCAAGCAGTTCTGTTCTCAGACTGGCCCAGTTACTAGAGTGTGTATAACCATATTCTGTTGTTAGGGTTGCTAGATTCTTCCAAACATGAGAAGGGGTAGGCTCTGTCTATTGTTTTAATAGCTATAGCTCAAAAGTACATTGTTTGTAAAAAAAAAAAAATATGTCCTTTTAAAGTGATATTAGTACTTTCAGAGTTTTAAAAGTAATGTTTTATTAGTTAGACTGCTGCCCGTGAACATTGCCCTTCAAATCTAGAAGCACAGGAGCCATTTTAGTACAGACATTCTTAAGCACAACCCCACACACTGTTTGTCTCATTGTTTTGAGTCTGTCTGCAGGCGGTGTGACATGCTGAGTTAAAGGGCTAATGTTTTCCTTGTGGGTGGAGACCCAGCTAGCTCTGATTGGAGTTGTGGGTGGGGAGTAGCTTGCTTGGCCTTCTGTGAATGTTGATAACTTAACATTGACAAATGATCACATTATCATTAATCGGGGTATTTGATATGAAGACCTGCATATTCATCATGCAGACAGTGGCTTTAAACTTGAAGCATTCCAAAATAATCATATATATCAGGTTTAGAGGAGGGCAGAAATGACATGGATATATGGACAGTAAATTTAAATTACCCTTCTAACTTGAAAACCCTTTCATTGATTTGGAAAGAAGACCACAAACTCATCTACTTATTCATGAGCTGAAGTAAAATAATGAGAATGGGAGAAAAGAAATACCCTTCTTCTCCACCTGCCAGGCCTGGCTAGGGAAATCTGCCATTAATATTTCCCCCTCTCTGTCTCTCTGTCTCTCTGTGTGTGTCTCTGTCTGTCTGTCTGTCTCTACCCCTTCTTTTCGTTCTTTCTCTCGTGCAAGAAATTGAACCCAGGACTTAGCACATTCTAGAATTCCAGGCAAGTACTCTACCACAGAACTATATTCCCAGCCCAGCTCAGCCCAAAATTCATACTTTTGAGTGGGACAATTCTCCTTATCCCAGTGGTTTTTTATTACTTATTGTACACATAAACAGATAGCAGACAATCCTGGCATACGCAGATACAGTCTGTACTCAATGACCAAAACAGACAATTAGATGGCAGCTAACTTCTTGAGATCCAAAAGTGTTGATGTCTCTGGTACACTCAGAGTATGTATAGATAGCGCAGGATTAGGATGAGGACTTGACTGCTTGTGTTTTCATTCGGGAGTTCCTACTAAGATTCTCAGAGTGATGTGTTGGACAAGTCCTCAGTCCAAAATAAGAGTACTTAGTTCATGGAGGTTTGAACAACTTAATGTGTAAACATCAATGCCAGCATGTAATAAAGACTTTACCTTTGAATAATGTCAATCATTCTTTGAATAGTCCTTTAGAGTAAATTTGCCTCCCTAAAATCTGAAGCTCACTCAACTAAGATCTTTAATGCTGTATGTACTTATAATCATCTTGAATTATATTCCAGAGGGCTTGTGTACTGGGTCTTTAAGATGAGGTGGTTTTATTGGGGAAAATCATGTAGTGTATAATTCTCTGATATTGAAAATAAAAAATGTGCTAAAATATTGGGTGTTTGAGGGGCCTTGAGGCACCATGACATAGGCACGTTTTTAACTTTTGTAACAATAGTTTCCAACACCTGCATAGATTAAATCAGTCACCTAGTTATAGGTTGGAATATCATAGGGGAGGATGCTGGATCTTTGGCTAAACAACCATCTTCACAGAAAGGGCTCAGGAGGTCACCATATAGATACTGATAAGTTGGGGATTGCTATAGCTAATATTGATTATTAGCTTAATAGTGTTTAGAATCACCATGGAAATGAATTTCTGTGCATGTCTGTGAGAGATTTGCTAGATTGTGTTAATTAAGGTGAGAAGACCCACTCCAAGTGTGTGCAGCATCATTACCTGGTATACCAGGCTGTATATAAAAGGGAAAGGAAAATGACCACAAGGATTCATGTCCATCTGCTTCTTGACTGTAGGTGCCCAAATGTGACCAACTACCTCTAGCACCTGCTGCAATAACTTCTTAGTGGTGACGGACTATACCCTTGAACTGTGAGCTGAAACAAAACCTTCTTTAAGTTGTCTTCCTAAGGTATTTGTTGAAGCAGTGAGTGACTAGTACAGAGATAAGGAGTATATTCAAAGGTAAGGAAAAGGACTATTAGGCTATCCATAATGCCACTATGGAAACTAGTTTTATGTGTGCATACAGGTGTTTGTGTTGCAGGTGAACTTGTGTGGCATTATGGCCAGAGTTTCTTTTTGTTTGCTCTTTAGTTTTTGAGATAGGGTCTCTCACTGAATCTGGAGCTCAACTGTTAGGCTAGATTGCCTGACCAGCAAGCTCTAGGGATCTGTCTGTTTCTGCTTTCCCAGTGTTGGTAGCACATGCATGCTTACCTGCCTAACTTTTCACATGGTTTCTGGGGATCTGAACTCAGGTCTGTAGATGTGTATGGCAAGCACTTTACTAACTGAGCAATCTCCCCATCCCCATGAGTCCAAAAAGAATATTCTGAATTATTAAAGTTTATGGAGAAATGCATCAACAAAAAATATTGAACTCTCTATCTTCATAGATGTATCATTCTGAGATGCAATGTATAGAGGGCTTTGTGTAGTACTCTTCAACAGCACCATTCCAGTGCCAGGGAACACACCAATGAAGCAAAACAGGCACCACTGCTCTGTCTTCATAGTGTTTGAGGTCCACACTGCAAGGTGCATCTGGTGTACACATCCACCCTGGATAAAAATGAAGCAGAAAGAGTACAGATGTTGGCGTAAACTGCTGATCAGCCATAGTCCTCCATTATCCTTGTAAACAGTGCAGCATAAGGTATATTCCTTGGGCAGAAATTCTATGGTGGTTGCATCCTCCATGTTCCTTGAAAGTTGAAGCTCTAAGCAGAGCATCTGAGCCTTTGATGACAGTCTCTCTTCCCTAGGTTTTACATCTCAAGCACCACAGAGAAGGGGACCACTGTGCTCCCTAGTTAGGGCAGTATCCTTTTAGACTTGGTGTAGTCAACCTGTGGTGAATCCTTTCTCTTAGTCTAAAGGTCACATTTGTAAAAGCATGAAATCTGGGGTTTTCATTGCCACATCTGCCAATCAGTTTCAATCACTTGCTACTCAGGTAACAAAGTCAGAAGCCAAAAAAGATCTGCCCAGAGCGGGAACAGACTAAATGGATTTGTCTGTCAAATGTGTCTTAATCCCATGTGTTAGTGAAATGCTTTCAGCCAATTAACAACGACGGAATGAATGACTCAATGATTTTTGTTTTTTGTTATGCAATAGAAAAAGGAAGGGGAAACAGTTCAAGATATACACATACATTAGACCAGAATGGGTGGCAAGCTCTTAAACTGACAGAGCTTCACAGCTAGAAGATGCTTATTGGATCAGTTAAATGACTAGACACTTGAGCTCAAGGCTGAATTTCTTCTTGCCATGAGAACTATGTGTTAGAGCCTGAGTAGTATTCTGAAGACTTATTAATGGAGATTGAAATATAAATATATTTATAATATAAATAGAATACAAAATATAAATAGAAAAATAAATGTTAATGACATAAACTGTGAGTTTGGATTCTATGTGAGATGGTGGGTTAATTCCACTCCATTGACCTTTGCTCCTCATGCCAAGGTATCAATCAATTTCTTGCCTCATTGGCTCTAGATCCATCCATGATCCACAAATCTATGACAATAAAAGCAGGCCCTTGAAGTATTTTTCCTTTTTCTGCTTACACCATGATAAGTGAAGTCCTTAGGGATGTTACAAAAGCTGCAGGAGAAGGATTTCTTTTCTGGGCCTCCTGTGTGCTTCTCTTGTGGGGAGTCTCTGCAGCAGTGACTGCTTCTATGACTCATGTTAGTTGGTGTATCTGGAGCTACCCTAATGCACCTAACACATGTGCTAGATCTGCTGTTACCATCTTGGAATTCTTAGCAATCTTTCATGCAGGAATCTTAATCTTTTCATTTTGAACTAGGCCACACAAAGTATGTAGCTAGTCCTTCCTTCAGTTAATAGTATCTTCTTCACTTTCAAGATCATACAACATGGGGAGCTTCTCCTGAACCCAGTTCCCAAAGAGCACAGTGGTGAACAGTATTCAAGACCCAGCTTTCCCTCCCTGGGTCCCCTCATGGGTGGTTTCACACAGACCCTTCAGTGGAAATAGTCTTGGCAGCATCTGGATCTGAAATGCATAGGTTTCCATTCTGCTATTACCTTACATTACCCAAGGATGCTCATCCCTCTCTCACATTGGGATTGATAGATCAGGTGGCAGTATCCCTGTGAGCTCACTGTGAGGAGGAAGTCCTGAGGATTGCCATGGACATCAACGCTATCTTGGAGAGAAGGCCAAAGCCGAAAGAGGGAGAGCAGAGGAGGGAAAACAGAAAATGAATGACTCAGGGTTCAAGAATGGTCAGCGATTGACAAGGATGCCCAGGCTACAGCAGTGGGGAGCACTGGATCACAGTTCTGGGAATGTGGACACTAGGTGAATGTTTGAGAACCTAACTTTAAATATCAGTGTATGCCATTCACAGTCCCCAAAATAGAAATTCCTGTGTCGCCAGGTGGCAGTGGCCCATGCCTTTAATCCCAGCACTTGGGAGGCAGAGCCAGGCAGATCTCTGTGAGTTCAAGGCCAGCCTGGTCTACAGAGTGAGATCCAGGATAGGCACCAAAACTACACAGTGAAACTCTGTCTTCGAAAAACCCAAACCAAAAAAAGAAAGAAAGAAAGAAAGAAAGAAAGAAAGAAAGAAAGAAAAGAAATTCCTGTGTCATCCTTCCCTTGTTTAATCCTTCTTCTCTTCTTCCACATTGTGGAGCAGCAAGTCAGCTATTGCTTGTCCTGAAAAGGCATCAGATAAAGCCCCAGACCTTTATATGAATGACAAAAGCCATTTACCAAGACATTGATATTCCATCATTGGAGATACAGTACAACTAAAAATATTAAGAGTTATAAAAATAAGGAGCCTACAACACAGTAGGAATCAAAAGCCACATTCCTTTGGATAATTTCTAACACTTCAGCACTAGAGTCACATCTGAAAGTATGGATGGCCTTATACAATTTCACTTCTTTGCCATTTTGCCAGCATATTACTACGATTTTTATTAGACGTACATAAGAGCCTCAATGGTTTACTTCCCTACCTGGGATCTATGATTTCTTGTTATTTAATACCTTTCATTTTGGCGCTACACACAAAAAGAATTTCTGAGTTCTTTTCTTCCCACTTATATTACATTTAAAGTTTAATGTGTGAAATTTTAAATTTCAATTGTTTCATGTAATTTTTTTCATTTTTTGATGTTTAATTTTCATAACACAGTTATCTTTAATTTTGATTTTTATGATTTCTTTTAATAAGTTAGTTAAGAATTCTTTTTGAATCCTTTTTTTTAATGTAATTTCCATATTGTACTATTATTTTCATTTCATCTGTAGTGAATTAATTTTCCAACTTCAGGTTTTGCTGGCTGTGGCCTCCCTCCCTCCTTTGCAGCCTTCTTTCCCATATATTTTGCCTCCCTCTGTCCCTCCCCTTTTCCCTCTATCCTCTTCTTCTGTGGTTCCCATCTTAGGTCCTCCAAGTCAATTTTAAGACTTTTATTATCACCTTGGCATTGATATCATCCCACAGCCCCATTAGACACTTCTTAGATTTTTGGCATGAAATAAGCTTGGCAAGTTAACAGGTATAGGCTACAAGATTCTGATGGTTCTTTCATGTCATGCTTAATGTGGGCCTCAGCTACAGCTGGAACAGCAGATTCAAAATCTCCTTGATTAGAAGTTTCAAAATATTTGAAGAAAAGTGGAGCTGAGTAGCCTATCAAGTACTAGTTCTTTTGGGTCCCTGCCTCCGAGGGTGCAAATTTTGTTCCTATTTTTCCTGCAGATGTTCAATACTCTTTGTAGGACGTCTTAAAGCATGGGTTTTAATGATTGCCTTGGCAAGCACTCTGTCTCTATATGTGTGTGTGTGTCTATCTCTGTCTTTTTCTGTCACACTCTCTATATATATCTGTCTCTCTGTCTCTGTCTGCCTGTCTGTCTCTGTATACATGTTTCATCTCAAGCTAGGTATAAGTGATCTCTCTCTCTCTCTCTCTCTCTCTCTCTCTCTCTCTCTCTCTCTCTCCATATATATATATATATATATATATATATATATATATATATATATATATATATATATATATATATGACAGAGTATACTATGGACGGAGTAGAGTACTAGGTCCTTTGGATATAGAGAACAGAGTTCAGCCTCCTTCTCTGCTCTCTTCGGCCAGTGGCAAGGGCAGAATAGACAAGTTTCCTTCTCTTCAGTGCTGCTGCAGAAGTGACGTAGGTTAGTTCTCAATTTTGAGGTTTTGGTGGTTCAACAAATACCTACACACTAGCAGCAGAGCCTGGTGAAGTGGTCTGTGACATCACTTTCTTTTGAACCACAAAGGGCAGAAACAAGTGTGGGTATCCAACAATCACATGGTCAAGTATATTCATGGACTCCAAACCTAAGAATAGGCTTGACAATACTTAGAAAATAGCTGAAACTAAAACTTTGGGGTTGATTTAAAAAAATATTAGACCTAATAAAGATGGGTAAGCAGTATGTACATTAGTTTTATTAGTGACAAGTAGTGACTCAGAAGCACTGCCAGGAGTACAAGCAGCTGTGCCCAAGCTGGGTTATTTTATCTGTTTTCATCTCTTAGTTCTAGAGTAAGCAGGCAAGCAATAGGAAAAGACAGAAGGAGACCAAGAATCCTGAAGGAGAATGGCTGCAGTGGGAGGAATTATCCCAGAGAACAAAGAGCAGGGAAGGTTACTTAGCATAGGAAAGAAAACGACACAGGAAGCTAAGCACATGAAATCAAATGGGGCAAAGGAATTGTCCTTCCCTTGACCTGAGTGAAGTACTCAATATGAGATATCAGTCTGTAACTTGCTGCTCACACTGTTACATTTTCAAGAGACATCATCCCACCAAAGGGTCTACCTGCTTCCCACGCAGGCAGGTGACTTGTCCGCTGATACCCTTCTTGTTTTCCGAAGCCTCAAGCAGATTCATTCTCCTAGGAATAGATATTATGGAATGTAAGATGAAGACAATAACCTAGAAAAAGAGAAAGGAGAGAAAGGGCAAATTTTCCTTTTGTTTGCAAATGTAGTGTATTAATTGCCTTCCTGGGAGACTTTCTGGACAGACCCTCTAGTAAACAAATTAGATATAAACCGAAGAAGAGGGCACCAAGGTCACCATGGTGAGGGCACATCAAGTGACAGGCGCTGGGCCCCCCGATGCATGGCTTGCAGAGCAGATGTTCACAAGGATGCAGTGATTATTGAACTGGTAATAAAAAAGCATCAGCTTACAGGCAGCCACGATGGATGCTGGTAATTATAAGGCATCCCCTGGGAGGAAAATGACACAAGTCAGCCACAACTCCACAATCACCGGGGCATAATTAAAGCTCCAGTAACAGTTGTTAATAGGGTGCAAATAAAACAGGGGGGAAATTTGAACACCCCCCTCACACACACACCTTTTTTTCTTTTTTAAGAGACGGCAAAGGGCAATGTAATTATAGGGACAGCAGATTTTATAATTTTTCTTTGCATCATAAAACAAAGGGTTGGGCTATTTAGGTAGACTGAGATATTTAAAGTGTAGAAACTAAGAGACACCTAGAATTATTTATATTTATATATGTTTATATATATATATACACACACATACTAAAGGGAAAGTGTGTTTGCTCTTTGAATATGTAGTATGTGGGGGAGAACAGATTTTTAAACAGAATGTTTATATTCTAATTTTCAAAATGGTAGAAATACAAATATGTAAAGAAAACGGAATGCATGTAAATATTTGGCCATTTCATCCTTTCCGGAAGATCTGTAGTGGTATAATGTGCCAAGCTATATGATACTGTTGGTTTAAATGGTTTAGATATTGTTAAATAAAGTCAGCAAATGACTTACAGTGTTGAAAGTCTCACTTTTTCACAGAATGCTGCCAGCCACTCCCTAACCTAAAACATCAAACAAACCACAGCTTGTTTTCCGTGGGCTAAAGCATGGGAGCTATTTGCCAGCAGAAAGTCTAAGAAAAATACATCTACACCCATTGCGACCCAGTTGCTTGGGCGATTGGGCAACTAACTATGCATCTGCATGTGCATTACCAATTAGGCCCACATGAAGATCTGTTTTAAGAGGCACTTGGGTAGTGGGATAAGAAGGAAAGGAATTGCATTTAGTCCCTGTGTAGCCACTTTTCCATTTATGGAGTTGGGAAGGATTAGATTTAAACGGCTGACAAATGTAGAAAACACACGATCTGTCCCTGGACTAAACTTGATATTACAAGTTCATGAATCCCCACACGTGTCATGTTTCAATAAAGTGTAGAGCTGAGAACAAAGGGAATGGTGAATCAGTAGAACTTCCACTTTGGGTCTCAACATGATTGCAATTAGCTACCACAAAGCTTTCTCCTATTTTCCTTGGGTACTTGGAGAGCTGGCCAATTAAACTATAACTGAGTACTGATGTATTTGGTATGTGCTCAGAATGAAACACATTTAGAATAGAATGCATGAAGAATGAATTATATTTCAAGTAGGAGCATAGATTCTTAGTTCTGGGAAGGACCCTAGAGGTTACAGCCCACATCACCCTGAAGCCCACTGCATGTGGTATGTGATATTCTCATAACCACAGTGAAAAGCACTGAAACACAGCATCTGTCCTTTTGGAAGACACAGAAGAAATGAAGGAATGATAAAAGATGAGGTCTCTGGTTATTCTTGGGTCCTGCTAAGGGAAAATAATAAAAACTTCATGTTTCTCTTATTTTAATGTTTCAGAGGCAAAACACAGCATCACAGGGCTAAAATATTAAGATACGTAATTTTCTTTTGGTTTGGGAGTGTTAGGGGTGGGGTTTCCTTTAATTAGGAATCACCCTTGAAAGTAAATAGAGCAAATGAGGATGAGTGACAGAGAAAATGAGGCATTCTACCCTCCTTGGAAGTATACGGAAAGTGGTGTATACAGGTGGCTCAGGATTCTGCATGGAAAGGGGGTTGATAATTAAATAAATGTGAAATGCTCTTTATTGTGTCTCCTTTTTGAAGAATACAATCTTATTAATCTTTGAGAAAATCCTACAAGGAGACTAAATATCAAACTGTTAAACATCTTGGTGTTGGACTTAAATAGGTTGTTAGAACCTTAGTCCACTTCCAATGTGTGAGTAAGTTGTCTAACCTACCAAACCTAATCAAGTTTTTAAAAGTCCTCATACTTGAAATCACAACACTTGGGAAACAGAGGCAAAAGGATCTTTGCAAGTTTGAGGCCACCTCAGTCTATATAGTGAGTTCTAGGCTAACCCTGTCTCAGGGAAGAGTCCCATTCTTCTTTTCCTCAACTATAAAATAGGGAAGATAATTATATGTACCTCTTTGGGTTGTTATGTGAACCAAATGAGGCACTTTATGTAAAGCATTCCATATGTTTACTGACCATTGGATAAGCTGAAAATATCTTAGATTTTTTTTCAGACTCAGGATTTTATTACATAATTTGTAAATCAAGTAGTGTAACTCTGCTCTGATATTTTCCACTCTTTGCACAGTGGAGCTGTACAAAATATGCTAATTCTTTGGGATTGGGATGACTTGGATATGTGTGGGATTCACACAGTCTAGGAGAAGTGCTTATAACTTAGTTTTCACATTACTCAAGTTTTATGAGGGCCTATGGCTTGGGATTGGAGAGACAGTAGACTTTGAATGTCATGAGGATGGCTAGAAGAAGGCAAGTAGAAGAAGAGGTCCAGGCAGTAGCAGACTCTTTCAATTAACTGTATTCTTATAGCATTTGGAAAGAATTGAATGAGAGCTCTACGCTGTAGAGTAGAGATGTATTTGTGAAGTTACCATTGGCTCTCTCTGAGACCTTGATCTCCACTGCTTGCTCCTATAAGAAAATATATGGAGCAGGCTAGAGAACTTGATTCTACTCACACCTATAAAAGCTGAAAGTCTCAGATCAGGGGACCTTTCTGAAGTCCTGGTGGAACAAGAATGTGTGGAAGGAAGATCTCACATCTCAGATTGGAAGACAGAGAGCCGGGCATTCCTTGTTAGGTGTACCTTCATAACAACTGATTGCCATGAGAAATATTTCAATCCCTTCTGTGAGAAGTGTCCCCAGTGACCTAAGTGCCTTCCCCTAGGCCCCATCACTTTGAATACTCTATTACCACCACAAACCCACACTGGGAAACAAGGCTACAATACATGAACCTTTGGGGGGAGTACATCCAAACAAAATGTATTTCACTGTCTGATATACTCCACAAATTGTTTTTGTAGCCTCAGTTTCCCCATGACCTTGGATAAGGGAAGTGCAATGCTGTTTACTCCCTTTCTCTTATCTGCCATTGTAGGTCAGGAGCCACCATTTCTCCTCCTTATTTTTCAGTTTTCTTACATCTCCTTTGTTTCTTCTTCCCTTAAGGTCAGTGGACTGGACTGAAAAGGAAGGAAAGATAAAAGAGTTGACCCAGGAATTTGAAATGGTATCATGTTCTTCCTTCTCCTAATCCAAAGTCAAGTGAAGACAAAAAAGTAATCTTGGCCTGGGAGATGACTCAGTAAGAGCACTTGCTGCACAATCATGGACACCTGGCTTCAAAGCCCCAGCACTCACAAATGTGGCCATCGGTACCTGTTGGGAGGCAGGTAGAGGTGAATCATGAGGTTTGGGGGGATAGTCAGCCTAGCTAAAATAACTTCAGGTTCAGCGAGAGACCCTGCCTCAAAAGAACAATGCAGAGGTAGAGCAGAGCATTTGATTTTCTCCTTTTGCATCTGCCTGCACACACACACACACACACACACACACACACACACACACACACACACACAAAAAAAAAACAAAAAAACAAAAAAAACAAAAAACAAAAAACAAAAAAAAAACCCAAAAAACACCTAAAGGCTATCTAACATTATCTATTCTAAAAGCGCCTAAGAGGGTAATAAAACCTTGCACAAATTCCTAGTTTACATGGAAAGCAGAATTCCCTTAGAAGAATGTTATATAAATATGAACCATTTTATTACATCAAGTACAAATTTTGGCACTTCTGCTTCTTTCTTTTAAAGGGTGAGTTTTCTACTGATATTATAAAATATTTAAGCCGGGCGTTGGTGGCGCATGCCTTTAATCCCAGCACTCGGGAGGCAGAGCCAGGTGGATCTCTGTGAGTTCGAGGCAAGCCTGGGCTACCAAATGAGTTCCAGGAAAGGCGCAAAGCTACACAGAGAAACCCTGTCTCAAAAAACCAAAAAAAAAAAAAAAAAAAAATTTAATGTCAATAGCAAATTTCAATTCATGGATCAACTAGTATATTGCAACACATTTTAGACTTAAGAGAGCACTAGGACAAATTATAGTCATTTTAGGATTTTCTTTTGGTTTTGAAACAAGGTCACATGCAGTTCAGTTGGGTCACTAACTAGTTATGGAGGCCAGAGTAGCCTGGAACCCATTATCCTCCTGCCTCAGCCTCCCAAGTGCTGAGGTTACAGGTGTGCACTGCCATGCTGACTAATTAAGGAAGAATGTGGGGGAATCCTAACATATACATCTTCTCCTAAATTAGGGTTCTTCAACACAGGGCATTTTAGCATTGCAGAAGCAAAATCAGTGTAGAGGAAGGAGGATATTCGGCCGTCTTCAATCGTTTAAGTGTATAAGAGGTGGTCTTAGGGATCGTTTTGCTTTTTGCTCTCATTGTCTACAATTTCAGTCTCTCAATGTCTTTAAAATTCTTGATAAGAAATTTAGGAAGTTTGTTTTTGGTTGCTGGTAGAGCATCTTTACAGAAGAATGATTTTCACTTCTTCCTCTAGGGGCTTTGTGTTCCATTTTAAAAAACTGTAGGTTTCACCAGGAGATGCTGTTGCTCTCCAGATTCACTCAGAAGATGATACCTCTTTACCTGTTTTTAAACCAGTAACAAATTCTACTTCCACTACTGAGTTCTCAAATAACATGATCTTCTTAATGATATGCATTCATTTATTCACCCTGACCAAGAAAATCCATGATTATTTCCGTTTTAATGACTACAGAATGCACTGTATATGTAACAAAGCATTCCCAGTTTCCTGACATCTCCAGTCAATTGTCATATTAAGAAAACCCAATATGTGTGATTTGTACTATGCCCAGGATCTGTACTACTAGGGAAGCAGAGAGAGAGAGAGGGTGGGGGAGGAGAGAGAGAGAGAGAGAGAGAGAGAGAGAGAGAGAGAGAGAGAGAGCTTCATAGACTAGAAAGAGGAAAGTTGAGTTTTGGAGAATAACCAACGAATACAGAATGAGTATATTGTGAGTGAGAGTGAAGAATTACCTCCTGGATCCCCCCATGACATTTATTTACTTATTTGGGCATTTCTGGGCATTATTAATTCCTAAGCCATCTCCGACAGTAACATTTGCAATCATTTGATTGCCTTCTCTGGTTTAACTTTGACTTTCCCTCTGAGTTCTAGACTTGCGTTTGACTGCTGATTTAATATAGCACCTGGATATTCAACATCACTTTCCATGTGTTGAAAATGCACTAACTTTTAGATACTTGCCACCACTCCATTTTTTCCCTCTGGTGCTCTATCTTATGAAGTGACGTCTCTCTTCATGCACTTTCTAGCTTTCTTTCTTGTTGTTTACATATCTTCCAATGAATTCTACTCAATTAACTTTGAAATTGCATCTTGAATCTGACCTAGTGCTTTTCCTGTTTTTGTCAGGTTGTCTCCCCCTGGATCACTACACACAATTTCAACTTGGCTTCCTGGACCTGACTTTCCCTGCTCTGTATCATGCAGAGTTTCCTTCGACTCATAAGTTAGGCCATGCAGATGCCTTGCTCACATTCCAGTGCCTTTCTATCATGAAATGAAACCCAGCCTGCTGAACATGGAGCCTAACCCTCCACCAAATCTCCCCAGATCCCCTCCTACCTTTTCCTCCTCACTCATCTGTGTGGGTTCAGGCCACGTTGTCTTTCCAGATCTGTATTAAACATGGATAACCCATCTTCCCACCTTTGTAGCAGTCAGTCCCTTTCTGATGTGCTCCCCATTCTTACAGCCCAGGTGGCTTGTTTCCACCACTCAAGTCTGCTCCCTAGATTTGCAAAGTCTGTCAAACCTTCTATGTCCCACGGCTTTTATTCTCCTTTTCTAATTCATAATTCTTCATTGCATTTATTACTACATTCAACTTATCATATCCATGTGAGCTTTACAATAGCAACTCAAACAACAGCATAGTCTGATTTATTTTTTCTTACATCCCTAACATTCAGAAGAGCATGAAGAGTATGGTAGGTGCAAATAATGACTGAATAAGCTTTGAGAAAATAGAAATGGTTAGTTGTGTAGATGAATATGAAATTAGAAATATCTTGTTTGGAAAAGAGAAATATACAAAATATACAACAGAGGTGAAAAAATAAGAATTATAAGTGTGAGGCTAGCCTGAGCTGTTCAAGCCCAGTCTGGACTACACAGGAAGACATCCTTCCTCAGCATGGATGAAAATAGTGTATCTGGGAATTATATTATGTTAGAATGTTTTACTTTAAATATTGGTGTTTGAGTTGCTGTTTTAGTTTTGGTGAAAAGAATCATTAAATGACTTTTGAACTGAGATTGAGTTAGAATTTCCAACAGTGTCTGTAATGGCTGCAAACAAAGTTCTTTCATTCATACTATATGTTTACAAAGTGACATTCTTAGCAATGGTGATGATAAAATCAAATTATAAATGAACTCTGTAGAAAACACTGAAGGTGCTCTATGTTTTGCAGGATTGAATACTGAACCCAGATTTAATTAATCATGTAAAAATAAGAAGTGCACCCATCTTATTTGTATGCTCATTTATAAATGCAAAATTTCTGTCTATACAAAAATAAGACTGAGCCTTTTGTACATGAGCTCATATGTGCCCACAAACACACATACACACACATATCCAATGTCAAATAAGTTACTGAATCTTCCAAGAAGATGAATACAGGTGGCAATATGATTTTCTAAAAGGTCTAAAGAGAAGTTGCCATCTTTTTTTATGGGCAGTATTCTTTAAGTCGGAAGTTACAGCAGTGAAGTTGAAAATTCACCCCAGCCTCTGATAAGGGTTCTCTCTACTCCCCTTCTCACTCCTTCCATCCCATTCCCCTCTCCTCCCTTAGGTATATTTTGGGATGTTTCACTTCAGTGTGTTTCACTTATCTAGAACAGTCTGAATTCTTCATTTCAA
This sequence comes from Peromyscus melanophrys, assembly GCA_902168415.1. Classification (NCBI taxonomy): domain Eukaryota; kingdom Metazoa; phylum Chordata; class Mammalia; order Rodentia; family Cricetidae; genus Peromyscus; species Peromyscus melanophrys. The sequence continues at coordinate 4,403 of CABHPR010155469.1, read as the reverse complement.
CAGCCCATGTCCACGCATGGAATATATACATATATTTATAAAACTATGTCTATTTATATAAATGTATATGCTATATGTCAATACATACATCTCTCTATATACACATATATTTGTACATATATAAATACAAAATCATACAAATTAAGACAGTATATGCCTTCATAGTCATTGTCAAGTACTGGGAGAATTTTGAGAATGAATCTAAACTCTCAAAGAAAGAGAAGGTGTTCAAGTTAAGCTAGGTCTAAAACTAATGCACGATTAGGTGTGGTAGAGAAAGGGAAGGCAAAGTCAATGCATTAAGGAAGATAAAGCACATTTTCGGTCAGTCAAATCAGTATATACAACTCTTAGTTTGACTATTGAAGTTATATGGAATATTTGGTTCTTGTTTGCTGCTGTTGTTTTGTATGTCAAGGGAAACCAAGTTATCCTTACGGTATATAAGGACATCAGTGTGGCAAAAGTCTATGTTTTTACTTGGCTTATCTGTTTGCAGAGTAACACTCTACATGACCACTGAACATGTTAACCTTTGCTTTGTGTTTTTCAGCTATGTCAAAGGCCATTTACATTCTATGTTGAAGGAATTAGGCCAGCAATAAAGTGATAACTTTCCCACTCTCATAGACCCAAGGCTGCAGTGATTTCCAGTGAGATTTGAGATCTCTGTTCCAAGAAACATTTCCTTGGTTCCTAAAATCCTAGAGGTCACCCATTTTAGTTAGAAGTGTTTTCTTTGACAGTGATTTGTTGAATCATTAGTTTTTCAATATTTCTGCAGAATAATCACCGGGAGGAAAATATTTAACGTGCAGTATTTGGGATTCAACAAATAGGCCAAGAATTGTGAGTGCTTGACCAGAGGCTAGATTTTTTACAGAATTGCCTTACAAGGCAAACTGTTTACAAGGCTAATGATTCATACCTTACTGAGAATTCATTTGATTCAAAAGTTTCCTCTCTATTAGCAGTTTTGAATCAATTAGAATTGAATGAACAAGGATACAGGGTGAGGAATAGACTTCAACCTTAAGTAGGTGTGTCCTAGAGGAACAAAAGTCCTAAAGAGACGACTGGATATCAGTAAACAAAACCATATGTGGAATGCTTTTGTGAGGAAGTAAGAGAGAGAGAGAGAG
>CABHPR010155468.1:70384-80714 GCA_902168415.1 Peromyscus melanophrys | reverse complement strand
TCTGTGTGTGTGTGTGTGTGTGTGTGTGTGTGTGTGTGTGTGTGTGTTGCCTTGGGAGGTCAGAGGACAACTTGTAGAGGTTGATTCTCCCCTTGGGGATGCTGGGGACTTGGCAGCAAGTTCCTTTACCTGAGTCACCTCCTGGGCTCCCAAGTAGCCCTTTGACAGATGACCTCACTTTGATGAGAGATTCTTTTAGCATCTTTACCTTATCTGGCCCGGAGCAGAGTGGGGATGAGAGCTTGCTTACCTTATGGTTGTGCTCACTAATGGTCTCTTTTTCATCTTTCTGGCTCTGCTTAGAATACTGAGGTGTCTTCTGGAGGTGGCAGGCTGTAGCTGGGACTGGCCTGCCACTTGTGATTAGGTGAAGATGGAAGAGTGGCCCACTTATTGTTCATGAACTCTTTAGAATATAAAAGCACTAACAACACTCTTTCCCTTCTGGATTTGAGACCTCACTTTCCAAATTCTTGAGACGAAGCTGAAGCTTAAAATCAAAGTTCACCTTTGATTTCAAAAGCCAAGAATATTTTGTGTTTTAAGATTAATTTCCTAAAGTTGATACTTTATTTAAATGTATAACACTGAAGTGTAAATCGCAAAGGAGAAGGCAGACATTGCCATTGCATCTATACTTTTACTGATTTTCCAAAGCATTCTGGAGTTTGGATCCTGCTGGCAAGGGTCTCTTACTTACCACTCCTCCTACTCTTCTCCCTGCTTAGCCTGGAAGTGGGGGTCTCATTTGCTAAAGGTAATTTGTCTCCACAAAGAGCTGAATTCTTTCTTTGTGAATGTTCTTTTGTTGTGCGGATCACCAAATGCTCTTCAAAAGTGCACTCACAGAAGGTCAGAAGTGTAGGATTGCAAGATGCAAATAAGGACTATTGTTTTGTGTTTTAAATTAGGGATCTCAAACTGATTTTCCATAGAGAAACACCCTGTTTCAAAGTAATTTAGTTTTTATTCTCACCACCAAGAGTATACTTGGATTCCGTAATTTAGTCGAGTTTCTCACACTGAATCTAGGGAGAAAACATGTTGGAACTGAACATAATATTGGGGTGTCAACAATTCCGAGTTGTAGTGGAACTTTCATGCTGTTTAATTTGTCATCCATAAAATTGGGATGGCTTCCAAACCTGGAAAGCAATATTTGACAGTAATAGCAAGCCACATAGCATTGCCTGACTCACACAGAGCACGCTTGATCGCCTCTGTCATTTACACATGCGGGCAAACTTGTCTCAGGCTGAGTAACTCCTAGTATTGGATCCTCCACTTACTCAAGTCTCTCTTGCTTGCTGATGCCATGGAATAATTAGTCCACGTAAGGGCCTAACTTGAGACTGTCCTTGAAAGTAGAACTCTGATTCCTGACTCTTCTAGAATTTACATTATTTTATGTGGTAAGTTTCAGTGACAAACCGTTTGCTTCTTTCTCCTATTGATTTCACCATCATTCAGGTGCTTACAAATGCTGGTCCAGAAGCCTGGTGAAATTTGTATTTCAGAAGGTTCCTGGTCTATGAGATAGACAATTGCTGCATGTGATTGTTTGTTAATTCAAACTAAATTAAATTTTAGAGGCTCGGCATAGTGATGGGTCAAGAGGGAGAATAAAAAAGAGATTGTTGTTAGCCCTGGCCAGGATGGAATCCCAAGATGGAATCCCATCAGCCTATGACTAGAAAGAAAGATGGAAACGCCAGTGGAAAGTAAAGCAGGTTGCTAATTTTGGTCAAAATAAATTTCCCAGGTTTCCAGAGGATTTTATAATTGAATATTAGACACTTTCTTAAATGCATTTAGTGTAACCTAGTCTCCGCTCTGAAGTCCTTCAGGGTTTCACATAGTATGTGTTGGTGCCAGGCATCTTCCAGTTCAGGAGAGGGTGCCATGAAACCTGCCTTCCTATTGGCTAATCTCCTTTCCTCTCCCTTCTCACTTGCAGACACACAGGACCCAATGTAGGCTACTGGCTATACCAGGTGTTTTCCAGATCAGGCAATTTCCCCATTTCTGCTTCCATCTCTATAGTAATCCCCCCCCCCCCCCTCAATGACTGCAGTGATCTTAATGTGTTCTCTGCTCCTGCCTTTTACTCTGCTGTAAAACAGGTCCGCAGGGTTCCTTTGCACGGTCTGCAGAGTAAGCATCTTTAGATCATAATTCAGATTATATCACTCTTCTGATGGAAGCCTGTACTGTGACAGTGAGAACAATATCTAAGCTATTAAAAAATAAAATAAAAATCAAACTTTTTTGTTTTTGTTTGTTTGTTTTTGTGTTTTTAAAGATTTATTTAATTAGTTTACATTGTGGCTTTTGCCTGCATGTATGAAGGTGTCAGATTTCCTGGAACTGGAGTTACAGACAGTTATGAGCTGCCATGTGGGTTCTGGGAATTGGACCTGGGTCCTTTGGAAGAGCAGCCAGTGCTCTTAATTGCTGAGCCATCTCTTCAGCCCCCAAACTTTGTTTATTATCTCTGTGTATGTATGTGTGTGTGTGAGCACATGATTATGTATAAGTACAGTTCTGAGTGTAGAGGACAACCTGATCATCCTCACTTAATACCTTGCTTAAACATAGTCTCTTTGTTATTTACCTCTGTGTGTGCCAAGGTAACTTTGCCCCTGTGTTCCTGGGGATTCTATTCTCTACACCTCCCATCTCACCATAGGGATTATTGGTGCATATTACAGTGTCAGCTTTATGTGGATTTGGGGGCTTCCTCCATAGGTCCCAATACTTTGACAGTACTTTATCCACCTACTTGACCACCCAGGCCATGAAGAAATGCTTTATGAGAAAGCTATGTCATCTGATATAAGCACAGAGGATATTAACATACTCTATAGGTCTACCAAAATGTTCTAAATTTATATCAGTCAGATATTGATCCATATTTAAAAAAATTCTAAATACATGCACCAAAAAAAGTATCAAGTTGTTCCTTTGTGTCTAAGTTTTTTTCACACTGGTTTTCTGCCCAGATGACTGCTGTTGTAAGGTTCTGTTGACGCTAAGACCTTCTTCAATGAAATGACATCCATAGTATTTGTTGTTTTCGCCTATATAGCACAGAGAATGAAAGGCTTTGTATGAATGAGTCCCTTTTCTTTTTACTTTTGTTTGTAAGCTTTATCTTTTACTGCTATAAAGTAATGCCAGTACAAAGTTGATAATCTTTTCCTGAGGATTATGAAAATTGAAAACACACTTAGTCATCCTGCTAAATATATATATATACACTAGATACTTCCATTTTTTTCTTTCCCTTTCTCCATTCTGAGGGGTTTATTTGGAAGGGCCTATTTTATTTTGAGGAAATGAAAGAGAATTCAGACTTTTATGAACACAGTCCTGGACCTTCTCTTCTCAGCCATTGCAAGTTTATCTCAAATAATGAAACCATTGCAGAAATACACCCAAACTGATAGTAACCTATACACTTACCTGCCTTTCTCCCGGGAGATGATCTCAATCGTGAGTATCCCTCTGAGTCTATGTCTGTGTGAACTCAAGGTAAAAGTAACACGGAATGTTTCAGTTCTTCAGTGACTTTTGGGAGAGCTTTCCTCTCCGTACAGGTTGTCTGTGAGCTGTCCAGTCTGACAGACCCTTACACCTCAGTTCTTCCACGGTCATGTGTCCTGCTGGGTTGCTTGGTGTTTTTGACAGTGTTATTGTACTTGTGTTGAGAGTCTCATGTTGGGAACTCAGCCCGTAGATTGGAGCCTGGAACTCTGAGCCGTCATGTCCATTTATTCCAAGTTACCATACAGCTGTTATCACTTGCTCTGTCTCATAACCATGAGAACCTGTTAGAAAGCTATGTGGCCATCCAGACTTCCACTGTCTTTTTTTTTTTTTTTTTTGAATTTTTTTATTAAGAAATTTTTTATTCATTTTACATACCAATCACAGATCCCCCTCCTCCCTCCTTCCACCCCTCCAGCCTTCTCCCACCCTTCCACCCTCCCCCTTCTCTCCTACAAGAAGGTAAGGCCTACCATGGGGAGTCAGCAGAGCGTGGTCCATTCAGTAGAGGCAGGCCAAAACCCTTACTCCCTGCCTCAAGGTTATGGGATGTGTCCCACCATAGGTGATGGGTTCCAAAAAGCCAGCTCATGCACCAGAGATGGATCCTGATCCTCCTGCCTGGGGGCCCCTTGAGCAGATCAAGCTACACAACTGTCTCACTTATGCAGAGGGCCACTGTCTTTTACCTAAAACGAGGGCTTACCTATGACCTCAGCTTTCTTCTTGTCCTCGTCCACAGGCTATTCTGACAGCAGACTGGTCTTAAAGCATGTACTAGTAAGGACTTGGGAGTCCTCCCTCAAATCCTCCAGTGGTTTCACAGATTCATCATCACATACAAACTTCTTGTTGTGATCTGACTTTGGGTAGCACCATACCATGGTGGCTGGTGGTCGTTGTCTGTCTTCCTCATTCTGTCCTCGAATTCTACAGTACTATGTGATCATCCTTTCTGAAGGCTGTTGCTCATTACCACTTCTGCCTGGAATGATATTCTTCCCATCTGGAGGTCTCTCCTTTACTGTGTTGCTTTCTACAAGACTTGTATCATCACTCTGTCTACCCAAGGGTTCCATATTCTACAGCTCCTTCTCCATGCAGTACGTTTTCTGTTATCCATTCTCTACAAAAGGATGTTTTTCGTGAAGCATCGGTTTTTTTTTTTCCCCTCACATCATTAGCCTCTTGCACATATTAGATGCTAGCTATAATGCAGGTATAAAAGCTATGCCAAAATGTCAGTAGACAAACTCAAATTTTAATTCCACATTTGCCTCTTATTTTTTTAACAGATGCCTTGGGTTTTCATTGTCAGTGATCTCTGGTCTGAGCATGGGTATTTTCAGAAGAAACAAAGAACTGCTATTAGTCTATGCATGATTAACTTGGAGTTTTCATTGAGATATTTTGACCTTTTTAGCATAGTCAAATGGAGGTTGTAATTATTACCTTGTTTTACTTAGTCTGACTTATCAGTCTTTATTATAAACATTTCAAGTGATTTCATAGAACCAATTTTTATCTTATGGAAGAAAACATAAACATTATGGTTTTTAAATGCTATTTAAAAAATAAAATTGAACTCTTTAGTATAAAGGAAATGGTTATTATTTCACTACTTCCATACCTGCTTGTGTATCTGCAGATTACGCCATTGAAATAATTCTTAGTCCTTATTGATTTCTAAGTATAATATATTCTGGTTGATTTACATTATTTTTCAATTTGGGGTTTAAAAGATAAGTAAAGTTGCTAGTCATAGTGGCAAATGCCTTTAGGAGGTAGATCTCTCTGAGTTTGAGGCCAGCTTGATCTACATAGAGAGTTCTAGGACAGCCAGAGCTGTATAGAGAGACCTCACTCCCAGCCCAGCCCCCGAAAAGAAAGAAAAGATAAACAAACTGCAACACTTAGTCTGATATGTAGTCGCACATGTATGATCTCCAGTGTGTACATAGAACAATGCTGCAGTATGATCCAAACCTCCTCTGCTTACAGTCCATGATAGAAAGGCAGTATTTGTTTCCTTACAGACCGGCTAAAACCCAAGCATGGGTCAGTGTGCTGTTAGATGTTTAGGTTTTGCTGATGAGATTTCAGTCCTTCAGCCTCCTGGTTGCTACCACGTTGACCTTTTTTCCGTTGCAAATCAATGGCATCATCTCATTTGTAAACCCATCAAAGGCATTACTGTACTGTCAGAAGAAAGGGCAGACTCCGACTCCTGCCTGCAAGTGGCCTGAAAGTCTCTGCAAGATAAGGTCTCGTCCTCTGATCCATGCTCCTCTGTTAATGATACCATTTGTGCTAATTGCTTATGACTTCTCCTGTTGTCGGCCTTCTGCAAATGGGCCCCATTTGATAGGTAATGCCCTCTTTTTCTCTGCTTCCTGTTTTAAAATTCTGCTCCGGAATCATTAGCAGTCATTGCTTTCCAAGTGGAAAATCATTAGCCTAGGTGTCATGTCATTGCTCACATTTCTCATAGGTGGGTACCTACTAGAAGTCATGGTTCTGATGTTTGTCCTCTGCTTTCCTAGGGCCTACAATGTGTAGTGTCTGGTCACTGCAGCCTGCTACACTCAGGAGTTTTCTTTGACAGAGGACCACTGCAGGCTCACTTTCTCTGACTCTTTTTACTCCTTCCTGGGCGGACACATTTTCTCCTGCCTTTGGAACCTGTATTATCTCTCTGACCTCGCTTAACACAAATGTTAATGTTTTAGATTGAGATCTGACTATGTTTGCCTCTCCTGCCACAGTGTGGCTCTCTAGGGGCCAGGAATCAAATGTGAGGTATCTCTTGTTATGAAATACTAGTTATTAAAATTTTAGAATTTATACACTTTTGGGTGAGTTAGTAAGGCTGTATTATATTGTATATATTCTAGACAGGCTCATAGTTTTGTTTTAGTTGGGGATCTGCTGAAGAAAGATCACATCTACTACAGATTGATTTTGCTGTGCTAAGGAAACAGTACTGAAGTAAGCTGAGTGTATCTTAGGACCTGTTCTTCCAGCGTTAGGACTGAGACTGCCCCGGGCCGTCTAGATGGGTTCTGTATTGCCTGTGTGGTTTTTGCTGGAGGATCGAAAAGCCTGCCCACTACTGGGCATCACTGGCAGCATGTCTAAGCAGTTCTCAGGTGTCCTGTTGCCTGCAGATTGGAACTACATCTTGAGAGCATTTGACCTGTTTTCTTGCAGCGATTTTCTGCCTTCAGCATGTGGCTGATTTATTGCTACTTGCCTGCATGCAGTACTAGTGCAATAGTGCAGCAGGTTAAATATCTCCTGGGAAAAGCGTTTGATTTCCACACACTACAATCCTTTTAAAGGCCGTCTATCTCTCTGAGGTCCCAGAAAGCAGTTAGGTATGTTTCTGTTCTTTACACATGTCATTAAAATAGGCACTTAGTCATTATGGTGTCTCTCACTTTCTCTCACTGCTGTTTCAATCCTACCCATCAAATCAAGACTTTCTCTCCTCCTACCACATTCATTATCTCTCTCTGTCAGTTTAAAACCCCACTTTGCTCCACTCCCTTTGTTTTATATGGCTTTCGAAATTAGTCTATGAATCAGTCTCATTTTAATAGTTTTTTAGGTCTTTGTAGTTGTACCAACAGAGCTAAGGTAAGGTTTTTCTTCAATGTTATAATTCCTTAAATTTTCTGCCGCATCTAACTCACTGTTATTGGTTGCCATAGACTAATTGTCTTCTTCACAGTGAATACTGGCTTTGTGTGTTAACCCTGCTTGTTTTGATTGACTTAACTTCTTGCCTTTGAATATTGTAAATAGCAACATTTTCTTTTACTTTGAAATGCATTTATTTCTAAGATTAAGAGTCAGGGTTTGCTCCACATGAATGCCGTCAGCATAGTGCTAAGAAGTTAATATAATCATAATAGTAGCTAATTTACCTTCATAATTTTACCAAGATTCTTTTTGGTTTTTGAGACAGGGTCTTGTTATATAGCCCTGACTGTTTTGGAACTCACAATATAGACCAGGCTGGCCTCGAACTCAAAGAGATCTGCCTGCTTTGGGCTCCCAGTGCTGGGATTAAAGGCATGTGCCACCATGTCCAGCTTCTAAGATTCTTAAATTCTTACTTATTTATTTGTTTATTTAATGTGCACTGGTGTTTTGCCTGTATATACTTTCTGTGAGGGTGTCAGATCCTCTGGAACTGGGAAACCAGTGCTCTTAACTTCTGAGCCATCTCTCCGCCCCCATAAAGTCTTAATTCTATATCTTGCTGATTTATGACACATGAGTATGTCCTATATTTTCTTTTCGATATTTGGTAAAGAAGGGAATGAGCTGTGTGCTTTTAGTGTATTCATCTTAAATGGTTTCTTTAAAAAGTCAATGCAAATCTGCACATGGCCTTTGGGGCTTATACTTCATGTTTTTCAAGGATAAAATCCCCCCCCCCCCCAAGCCTCCCATTAGTTTCTTCTGTAAAAAAATGGCTGTAAATGGATTGTTTGATGCTGCATATAGGTTTGAACTTTGAATGGTCCTTTAGTTAACTTTTAACACCAACATCATGGATTATATTTTATGTAACTGTATTTAAGTTATTTAATCCTTGTAGTTAGATACCACTTTCCTTGCCAATTTGACTTTCAGAATGAAATAGAAAGGCCTCATAATCTTCCTATTCCTGAGTTCAACTAAGAATGCATGAGTTGGTTATTCTGTGTACTTTGTAAAATCCTGTCTCTACCAGAACCATAATTTAATTCTAATGAAGTAAAACAGACAATACTATGCATATTATTTAATTCTTAAACCATTGTCATATTTTTACATTATCATATCCTTTTTACATATATATATATATATATATATATATATATATATATATATATATATATTCTCCTCCCCTCCCAACCCCCAGACAGAGCCTTATTACAAAGACCTGGCTAGCCTCAGGTTTGTGGGAATCCTCCTGCCTCTTTCTTTCCTAGTATCAGTGTGTACCACCACACCATGCTCATAACTGGTTGTGATAAAACAGTTGACTGTTAACGTGCCTGGATCTGTGATGTAATGGGATGAGGTTTGTTTCTGGGGTACCTGTTCCACTCCAGTTAATTATCTAGTTTATCTGAAGCTGCCTATTCCTCCATCCGTCCATAATGCTATGGATTTCATATACAAATAGATATTTGCCATGATGGAACAGGTTGGACTTCTCATGTGGTTCTAAATCGAAGCCCATGGGAACCACTTAGGTTTGGTAGGGAGCAGACTCACTGTGGTGGCATGAAAGTGCTTTTTTTTTTTTTTTTGCAGGTATAGCTGTGCGAGTGTAGTGATATACTTTGACTGTACGTAAGATCAGGCTGTTGGTGCTAAAATTTAAAAGGTTCTGCCTGTGGATTGTAGGAAGACAAATGGTGCATCTCTGGAAGTGAGGGAAAATAGTACTGTAATTCAGTGTCACGGCGATAGAAATGGAATCCTTAACTAGTCATCTTTTATTTTCAGCTCAGACAAGTACCTATAAAATATAGCCCAGATGGGGCAGCCATGATAGTAAAGATACAGAAATGACATTTGGCTGATGAATTTTCTCCTACCCTTTACTTCCCACTTTTATTTTTATACAAAATATTTTATGGTGAAAGTTGCTTGTTTATGTATCCAAGGGCACATCCCTAGAATGAAAATGGTTTTTTTTTGTTTATTGTTTTTGGTGTGTATAGTATGTTGTGATATTAAATTATTTCAGTAAACTTTTTTGTTTTTGGTAAACTTTGGTTTCATTCTCCTCTGCTAATTACTATTTTTGTTTTCTCTTTGTTGCTAAACACCAATCTAGCATAAATTGGGATGTGCTTTGGATGGTGTACCTCATTTCATGTTTACTTCTGAATATATCCTGATTTGTTGTGGTGGTTATGGGTTTCTTTTTATTGTTGTTGATTGTTTTGATTTAGAGAGAGGGTCTTAGTCTATCATCCTGGCTGGCCTGGAGCTCACTGTGTAGACAAGGCTCGCCTGGAGCTCACTGTGTAGACAAGGCTGGCCTGAAACTCACTGTGTAGCCAAGGCTGGCCTGAAACTCACTGTGTAGACAAGGCTGGCCTGAAACTCACTGTGTAGCCAAGGCTGGCCTGAAACTCACTGTGTAGACAAGATTGGCCTAAAACCCAGGGAGATTATCCTGCCCATACCTCAAAAGTGCAGAGATTAAAGGCTGGCTTTTTAAGTTCGCTTGTTTTCTGAATGCATCTTCTGAAGGCATTTGGAATACATTGTTCTGCTTTGCCTGCCTGTTTGCCTACTGAAGTTAGAAAAGCCTCTGGAGAGATCAGAGCAGTAATACAGTTTGTTCAGTGGTCTCTAATCAGACAGTGTCACCCTCCTTATGCCTTGGATTGAACTGAGAAAAGAACCCAGGAAGAAGATGCAATGATCGTGGGTCTGTAGAAGTGATGTTCGTGATGCAGTGAGAGGTGTTCCTCAGCCTCTCCAGCCTTATTGCCTCCTACAGCACTCTTCTCCTCACCTGCTGGGTCTTCAGATACTTCTTAGGACGAATCAGTCCTCAGAGAAGGTCCGGAAGTGAAAGAAAAGAAAGCGCTGGTATCTTGTAATTTGTATATAATTTCTTTCACTCCACCCAGGGGTCCCATGAAGTAAGCAAGAGCATATGAATGGGAGTCAGTTACTCAGAGTTCAGGCTCTGGTGTTTCAAGCTGCTCGGCATTTCTCTCTCTCTCTCTCTCTCTCTCTCTCTCTCTCTCTCTCTCTCTCT
>CABHPR010155468.1:0-61211 GCA_902168415.1 Peromyscus melanophrys | reverse complement strand
TCTATCTATCTATCTATCTATCTATCTATCTATCTATCTATCTATCTATCTATCTGTCTGTCTATCTATCTATCACCTATGTATCTATGTATGTGTGTATATGTGCATCTTTGTATGTATGTATGTATGTATGTATGTATGTATGTATGTATCTATCTATCTATCTATCTATCTATCTCTATCTGTCTATATTATCTGTGTATCCATGTATACATTTATCTATGTATCCATGTATCTCTCCATCTCTCTATCTCTCTTTCTACTTATCATCTACCTGTCTGTTTACCTACCTACCTACTACCTTGCAGAAGCAAGCAGGCACATGCATGGCCGTTTATGACACTGCCTTTTATAAAGTTAGTATTCAATGCATGCTATCACAGGTCTCATCAGAGACACTTCTCTTCCTCCCGTACAGTAAGACTGATCTGGCCAAGGTTACCCAAGAACTACCAATGACTAATACCAACAGTTAGTTCTAAATTTCATTTTCACTGGACTTTCTTCTGTATTAGAAGTTATTTCCTACAGTCTTTTATTTTAAAATCCCAAATCTGCAATTTGCTATTTAGCTTTTACATGACTTCTTCAAGCTCCGTGGTTTTCACTGTCTCCCATCAGAGATGCACAATGTTTACATTACCAGAACCACAGCCTGGTTCTAGAATTCACGACAGTCTCCATTACAAGGGAGAAAACAGCTGGAGAGCAGCAGATGTTATCGGAAAGCATCCTTGCTCTCAAGTCTGTGTCTATTAGATACACAGATACCTGCCCTGTTCTGGCTATTGTAACTTACCTAACCTTTGCTGTTCCATCTTTTGCCAGTGCTGACCTGGCTGAACCCCCTGGGTGCTTTTCTTTCTCCCTAGCCAGGACTTGGTCCTGCTTTATTGAATTGACTTCTGCTAGCCCCCTTGTCAATCTTGGCTTCCATTCCAGGGGCTTTCTTCTCTTCCCTTATCTTACCCCACCATCTTGCCGTCCGTTTAACTCTTAAGGAGATAGCTCACTTCCTTCCCGTTCTGTTCCTTTTCTTTAGATTCACCCAATCTTCCTCAGAGCTGTCCAGTTAGGTCTAAGCATCCCCCCATGCAAGTGTCTCAGGGAAATCAAATTTGAAATGGCAAGATGTACTCTGTAGTGACCTGGTTCTTCAAGTTTGCATATTGGTCTTTATTACTGTTCTGACTAGGTTCCTGATTATATCCTTCAGCTGGTAGTCTGTCCTAGGAATCATTGCCGTCATCTGTATTTCTCAACACTTACCGGATCAGCATCCTCTGCCTTGTCCGTTTCAATATAACTATTGTTTTTGCCCCTTTGGAGTCTCATGTAAGTTCCGTCATAGCTACTAGAAAAATGTGTGTCTGCTCCTTCTGGATTATTTCTCACCTAATGGCCATGTTTTTGTTGTTAGCTTCATTTTATATTACAATGTTACTTTAAACATAACTTCCCACCACATTTCCTAAAGTGCTTTGCAGAGTACTCCACAGATAATCTATTTATCTCCTGGAATAGAAGAATCAAATAGAAAATTGAATTGCTGAAAGCTAAATCTGTTTTCTCTTGGAAAATTGCTGTACAACACATCAGTTTAAAAGAAAATACTTCATGTAGTTTTGTTACATATATATGTATATATATATATATAACTTTATGACAGAACCCTGTATTTGGACATAGCCTCTATTTTTTACTGAGGATCGATCATTTGGGACTGTTGAAAGGCAAGCTCCTTTCACTCCTTAACACTCTTTAGTACGTGCTTAAGCATATTGGAACAGTGCTAACTCAGTCGTTTAGCTACTTTCCAAACTTTCCTGTGGTTACATGCAGAAGGTTTAAGAAGTCAAAGTGTAAGCAGGATGGAGGTGGTACACTTCATTAATCACAGCACTCAGGAGGTAGAGACAGGAGGTGCCCTCTGAGTTAGAGACCAGCCTCGTTGACAGAGCTGATTCTAGGACAGCCAAGGCTACACAGGGAAGCCCTGTCCTGAAAAGCCAAAAGAAAATAAAAGAAAAAAAGGACGAGGAAATCAAAAAGTTCCTAGTAGAAAAAAAAAATCAAATTTCCTTTTAGGGCATTATAGCTATCTTCTCCTGTGGACATTCTTTAAAAGTGACTGTTGTAAATGCTTTCCATTTCTTCCTGACAGGTAATATTTGAAGCTGAGGTCTCAGGAGGGAGAAACGGTTATATTGCCATTGACGACATCCAAGTCCTGAGTTATCCTTGCGGTAGGTTTGGATGAAGAGTTGTATTTTTCCGTGTCCTTTCAACACATGTCTTGGATTGGCATTGACCGTTGATTGTTTATTGCCTGGTCATTGTTATCCATTTTGTTGTTGTTAATCCTGGGCTTCATGGAAGGAGCACTGAAATAGAATTTTCAAGTCAAGTATTGTAACTACATGTATGAGATGATTCTTTCATTTGTTTTTAATTAGTGATAACAAAGTGTAAGTGCAAACACAATTACACTAGACCTTTTTGAACCTTGGGGGTATCTTACTATTCTCTAGGAACACAGAGACAAGTAACAAATCCGAGCTCAATAACAGCGGAAATAAAAATCTGTCTAAGGTGTCTGACCTGCTAAGTTTATCCCTCGGGAAATGAAGAGAATGAATTTACTCACCTTCTTCCAAACTTAGGTCTATTTTTTATTATCATCCTAAATATCTGAGTTCATCAGTATTAAATAAAATGTTGAAACAAATCTGGCTTCATGGACATAGTTCTGTGAGGCCCTTGAATGAGTGCTGATTGTTTGCAAACTTCATACTTCAATTTGTACTTAATCACATTCCGCAAAACAGTTATTGCAAGTATTCAGTAGGGCCAGGAAGAAGTTCCAGACAGCAGCTCAGACTTTTTTCATGATAGGATTTCCCAGCAACAACATATGACAGGTCCTGTGTAAAAGGACTTTTGTGCTCCATAGTCCTCCACGATGGGGCATCTTGATGAGGTCAACATGTCAGGGGCAAGGCTTGTGCCTCTGCTTAGTGATTATATCACGTTAACAGTGAAGACCATGGAGGTTGGCTCTTCTCCCCCTGATAATTATGTCTAGGCAGAGACCTGTGGATTTGCATTTTTGGTTTGTTTTGTGGTGCTACTGGAGTAGAGTTCATTTTGGTCCACGTTGTTCTTGCTCAAGTGTTTTGTCTTTTTTTTTTTTTGTTGTTGTTGTTGTTTTTGTTTGTTTGTTTTCTTTCCCTTGAGATCCAGCTGAAGGAAGGTCCTAGAGAAAGAGGGTGCAAAGATCAAATTGTTTATCCTGTGTGTTCTATACTCAGAAAGGTAACAACATGGTCCCACTCCAAGTTCAAGTTGACTTATTAAGCTCACTTACTGAACAGCAGAATACAGTGTACTGTATTTCTGTCTGCTCCTTCATGGCTCCATCTTAAATGTCAAATGGCAAAGGAAGACTTTGGAGAATAAAGAAATTGATGTTTGCAGCTGCAAGAGCAGCTGCAGCGTGGTATGGTTCTGCAAGACACACATTATTATTGTTTACCTTCACCGGGGCTTAGCTTTGCTGCACACTTTTTCCTTCAACAGTAAACATGGAGTGGGCTTCAGATTCGAAAGGAAATAGTAGTGTGTACTGATTTGACAGTCAAGTCACCCATGAGAATGCTCCATGGCTACAGACATCACTTTTGTTGGTCTGAAGGTTCTTTTCCCTAATGTTCCCATGACTATAAGCAAGCAGGAAGGAGACATACCATTTTTAATAAACAAAAATGTTCCTTTCTCTGATACACAGCTACTAAAGTTTGAAAACCCGAAAGAATGGTGATTCAGTTGGTTGAATTGTGGGTCAATAGTTAAGTGACCATGTAGCTATCAGAATGGTAGAGGTCTTGATCCATTCTGTTTTTCATTAGACTGATATCTACCGGTTTAATCTTTTTGGCTTCCTTGAACATAACTTTTATTATTACTATCCCATGCTAGAGCAGCTGTTAGTAGTAAACAGCTAGTTTTTACTCTGCGCAGATCTATCTCTAGGAAAAACGAGTTGATATGTATGACAAGTACTAGCAAGGGAGTGTAAGAGAGGAAATGGTGTGTTCTAGAGGAAAGAAAAGTCAACGTTTCTTCTGAATGTGAGTGCTAGTCAAATGTAGGCACAGTAAGGACAATGTTCTGTTGTGGAAAAGTAGCATGACGTGTTATTTTTTTGTGAATAAAACATGTATTTCTCCTGCTATTTTTACAGACAAATCTCCCCATTTCCTCCGTCTGGGTGATGTGGAGGTCAACGCAGGGCAGAACGCTACGTTTCAGTGCATTGCTACAGGGAGAGACGCTGTGCATAACAAATTATGGCTGCAGGTAAGACCCCATTAGCAACTGCGCTAACGGGTTCACTTGGGTAAAAAACATCATTGTGCTGTTTGTGGTTGTCATACACACTCTCCCTCTCCTCTCTGCCCCCTGTGCTTGTGGAAAGGCAGTTTGTATGAATCAGATTTATTTGGCTATCTAGAGATTCATAACACACACTTCACTTTTAAATAATCTGACAACAAAAAATGTCAAGGTGTATAATTAATTGGTACTGGTATTGGTGTCCGGTAACACCTCATGATTCTTAGGCTTCTCTAGATACACGGAAAAAGAAGTAAAACTAAGTTTTCATAATAAATATTTTGAAAAGCAAACTAAGAAAATAGCGGTCTGATAGGGACTGCCAGACACTCAGTTTAAGAAACTATTCTGAGCATTTCAAGAGCACATGGAAGGGAAACAGTGTAAGTGATTTTTTCTTTTTCTTTCTCTTTTTCTTTCACAAGTTTGTGTTTGAGAGTTCATTGTAGATCTGACATTTGGACATCTGCCTTGTACATGTGAAACCCTGAATAAATCCTTGTTGACTGGATTGTGATTTGACATACATGTTGGGGAAATGCACATGTCCTGAGACTTCAAAAGAATCAGCGAAAGATCCGTAGAGCATGGAATTGTTTTGCCTTCAGAGAAAGGATTGAAAGTCTTGCTGTCAATCTTAGGTACTGGGAGGGGGCACAGTGGGCCATGTGTGACAGAGGCAGTCCTAAAACTGGGAGACTAGAGCTAGGAAAGATGCCCATCTAGCCGAAGATTTAAAGGTAGTTGTAATAATATCTTTATCTCCTGGACTTCACCACCCCGTCCCGTGTGTGTGTGTGTGTGTGTGTGTGTGTGTGTGTGTGTGTGTGTGTGTGTGTGTGTGTATGTGTGTGTGTGTTCAAGTAGGTGTGTGTAGATGCACAAGTCTATGTGTGTACATGTTTTTGGAAGCTAGACGTGGACATTGGATGTCTTCTTTAATAGCTCTCTGCATTATTTGGAGACAAGATCTCTCACTGATTCTGTGCAATTCATATTAGGCTGAACTGATTGGCTGGTGAGCCCCAGGTGTCCACCTGCCGTTTCCTCTCCAGTGTTAGCACTTGAGACATGTGCTGCCACAGCCCCCTTGATGTTGGTACAGGTGTTCCACACATAGTTCTCAGGCCCGTGAGGCAAGCGCTTTCCCAACCTCTGATCTGTTGATAGTCTACTTCTATCTATATCACAGTAAGGAAAGGGATTGGGTTTGTTTAGCATTTTAAATTCCTGGGAATGCCAGTAGATTTCTTAAAGACAAAATATTAAAAGTTAAAGTCGTTTCTTGGGCACAGTTAATGGGGACTTAGTTTGCTATATCCTTCAGAGTCATGAAATTAGTGTTAGAGATACTTAACTAGCATCCAGGTATTTAGGGATGATAGTTATAGTGCATCATCATTAAAAGCAAATATAGTATAATGTCTAGGATTATGCAAGGTGTTTAGGTGTCACCTGATTCCTGTATCAATCCAATTAGATGTGACCACAGATGTACATCATATTATGTCAATCCACTTATCACTACTTTTGTAATTTATTTGATTTGTAGTCATTATAATACCCTCTTTTGGGCCCAAATTTGAAAAGGATAAGAGACTCCCTTCTTTTCTCTCATGATGCTAATTCTTCCTATCTATAGATATTGGGAACTAGGATACTTTATCCCAGGGAGCATATAGTATAATGAACAGTCTGTCGTATGGACTAAATGCTGAGGCCATTTTCTCTTATCTCTCAGTCTGCCAAAGTAAGTGGTTTAAGAAAGAATTTCAGACTTATTTTCTAATCATTCTGCATCATTCTTATTTTTTCCAGTACAATGGGAACATTGGTTGATATTTGGTATTAGCTGCAAGTCCAATAGTCTGTTCTTGGGAACCAGAAATGGTTCTGCAGTCTGCCACTGGTTTTATGCTCCAGGATTTAATGTGACATGGAAATAAAAAGGGTTTTGTATCCACAGACACCAGCTGCCTTGTGGCAACAAAGACTTTCTGGACCGTGCTGGTCCGAGTGGGCTGCAGTCAAAATACTGCACATTTTTGTTGTTTCCTATTCTGTGGACTGGCTCATATCATTATTGTTTCTTGAAAATTTCCTCCTGTCATTTTTCAAGCAATAATGATAGAAAAATGCTCTTCAGAAGTTTTTCTCTATTTTATTTACTCGTCCCCTCTTCAGACTCTGCATTGGTCATGGAAGGTGATTTTGTGTCTTTATTTCCAACTTTGACGTTGGCGTTGTGTCGTTCTCCAGCCATGCACAAGTTCACCTTACTTATTAAAAAGCTGTTCTGCATTTTTCAATAACACCACACAAACCTCCTTAATGTCGTTCTCTCAAATTATTCTTTTTACCCAAGAAGATACTAAAATATAGCATTTACATAGTTTAGTGATGGTTTCATACAAAACATTTTTAATGAAATAACTATTGTATGGGTGTTTTGCCTTTGTAATTTTCTTAGACAGGGTCTCATTATATAGTCTTGCCTGGCTTGGAACTCACTATGTAGACTTGCTAGCTTGAACTCACATAAATTGGCCTTTCTCTGCTTCCTGAGTGCTGGGATTAAAGGTGTGCATCACCAGCTAGGCTTATTTTGACTTTGTCTATTTCTGTGGACCACTTGCATGCTGGGTTCCAAAAGAGGCCAGAAGAGGCCATCGCATTCCCTGGTACTAATGTTACAGATAGTTGTTAGCTGGTCTGTGGGTGCTGGAAATTGAACCCAGATTCTCTGGAAGAGCAACAAATGTTCTTAACCACTGAACCATCTTAACAAGCCCTTTAATAAAACATTTTTGTAGTAGTAATATGCAGCAATTAACCACTTAAAACTGACTGGTCCGTATCTGTCTGTCTACCTGCCTGCCTGCCTACCTGCCTATCTTCTGTCTTTCTATCTATCTGTCTGTCTATATACATACGTATACATATATATGAGTCTATCAAAATGTGTGTGTGTGTGTGTGTGTGTGTATATATATATATATATATATATATATATATATATATATATATATATAAAAATTGGCTATTACTTCAAAAACTATTCATCTTTTGCCAACAGTAGTAAAAACACAAGTAAACAGGAAGAATTGTGACTCCATGGTGAAACCATACATACTTAGTCATATGAACAGATGCTACTTTTATTTAGGGAAGAGAATAACATGTGATGGTACAGAAGTCCAGGGCTGAATTCTCACCTCATTTCTACCCCTTCTAACCTAGTTAATTGTGATGGGCTTAGATTTCAGTGACCTCTTTGGGCCTTTATTTCCTTATCTCTTAAAGGAGATGTTTGGTGGAGACTAAAATCCTTTCCAGCTATGAAACATTAAATGAGGTCTTTCTATTATTTGTGGTGATCTGAAATGTGGCCTTGATAACCTCCTTTTGTTTGATGGAATAATGTAAAAATCTTATACTGTTAGTTTTATGTGAAAAGAGATGGTCTCTTAAATTAACTTTCATTGTATGAACACGTACTGAAAATGTCTGCCCAGAGTCCCAAGAATGAATGTACTTGAATCAGCTCAGTGAAAGGTTGGCACATTCTCTCACAGAGGTAGTGGAGGTGTGCCCTCCCGTGGAGTAGGTGGAATAGTAAGTGGTGGCCACCCTCCTAGGTCCTGCACATGGTTCAGAGTACATTGTTTTGCTTCAAGTAGCAAAATGTCTCATTATGGACTCTAGTAACAAAAGCTACAGCAGCTTCCAATATTCAATCGTAAAAGAAAAGCTACGTGACACCCCTCCCTGAAAGTATTTAACATGATTCCCCATCATAGTTGTCCTTTCCAGAATTCAAAAATGCGAGTACATCTGAGGCATACAGTCTTCCTCTACTTGTAGTTTCTAAGTTGTGATATTTATTTCTCAAATTTTTACGATCTTCAGTAGCATGTCTGTTAGGTAAGTTGAGAGGTGAAGGGGAGAGAAAGCATTAAGAGATTCTAAACAAAGCCAGGACATCTCTCAGTTTCTATTATGGTGGTTGTAGGAGCTTAGGTGAGTATGAATCTATGGAGTTCTCTAACTGGTGTTTGAAGATGGTTCTTCATGCTAGGTATATAGAAAACTATTACAAAATGTGCAGCTCAAAGTGACCTCTTTGTCCACATGGAATAACCTCACTGTCCATAATGCAGCATGCTGGGGCACTTTTTGAAATGGTTGGCAGCCTACGGACTAGCACTCTAGTGAAATTATGAGGTTTTCTGGCAGACAGTTTTGAAAATGTGTGTTGTGTATATTGTCATATGGTGTAAAATATATTTTAAGACATAGTCAAGGAGTCTGAGGGTAAAGTCTTCAGTCCTGTGAAAAGCACCCCCCTCTCTTTTCACAAAGCCCAGTGAAGTCATGTGTACTCTAGGCTTAAATGTGTAACAGTTTTGCCAAATTAATGATATTAACTTTTTTGCATGTTAACATGGTCTTCATTTCATTGCAATTTCTAAGCGTTTAGTTGTATTTCTAAAGAACTCCAATTCTAGAAAATTGGTAGTCCACATTTTAAGGCTTATGGTAAAACTCAGGTTACAAGAATTAAGAACACCAGTAAAATTTTACATATATACTGAAATAATTTTAAGACATCTGCCTATATTCCTGAGACAAGACAGATAAGGTTCACATAGGAAACTAATATGAGGTTACATCTTTTATAGGTTAATGTTGTTCATGTTCCTTTTTTATGCTTTTTTTTGTGAATAGCAGATAAAGTGACTGAGGACTAATTGAATAAGGCTGGGGCTTATATAGCTCAGTTGGTAGTCTGGTTGCCTAGAATGCATGAAGTGCTGGGTGTAATCCTCAGTACTGCATAAGCTAGGCATGGTGACCCACACTTGCAGTCTCAGGCAAAAGCATTAGAAGGTTAAAGTCCATCTAGGTAGGCTTGAGGCCAGCCTGGCATATGTGTCCCTTGTCTCCAAAAAGTTAAAGAGTGAACTTAGAAGCAAATGACCAACATGTTGCAGCAGCATCTTTATACATACTGACCCAAGAGAGATTAAAACATGCCTATAACATGTTTATTCACAATAATTAATAACTTAAAAATTTAAAGGATCCTTAACAGTAGAATGTGTGAACAGCTTGGTTTCCCTTCAAGCAACAGGACACTGCTTTAGTGCTTTACAATAAAAAAGTGAATTACTAGCCGGGCGGCGGTGGCACACACCTTTAATCCCAGCACTCGCGAGGCAGAGCCAGGTGGATCTCTATGAGTTCAAGGCTAGCCTGGTCTACAGAGCAAGATTCAGGACAGTCACCAAAACTACATGAAACCCTGTCTCAAAAAACCAAAAACAAAAACAAACAAAAAAGTGAATTACTGGTGCATGTAACAGTGCACACATGTATCCCGGTACCATGTATTTTAAATAAGAGACAGACGAAAAATAATTCAGTACATATTATCTCACTTTCTTGTTCTTACAAGGAAAGTTAATTTAAGAGACCATTTTTTTACATATAAAACTAACCTTTAGAACACAGAAAATGAGAAATCCAAATTCTGGCTTTCTTTATAATTTTTTATACTTTATTTTACGTATAAAAGTATCTTTCCTGTATGTAGATATGTATACCATGTTTATACCTGGTGTCCATGGAGGTCCGAAGAGGGCATTGGGTCCCATAGAACTCTAGTAACAGATGATTGTGAGCTACCTTCTTGGTGCTGAGAATCAAATTCAGATCTTTTGTAAGAGCAACGATTGCCCTTAAGTGCTGAGCCATTTCTCTAGCCCCAAATCCTGGTCTCATGTCGGAGATGAGGACTGGAGTGGGCCTGAGCAACTTTCTGGGGTACCATGGACATCACAGAACTTAGATGAAATGTTGGGTCAATGGCTATGCACCTGTAATCCAAACGTTCTCCCTGTCTGATTCTCTGTGTACACATTTTAACTAAATGAAATAAGATGGGTAACAACTTACTAAACCACACTTGTTTCTCTAGTGTCCCACTTACTGGCAGGACTAATCATTGTATAGATGGCAATGGCCCACAAGCATTATGGGCGTCTTTGTAAGTCCTGTCCACCTAAAATGATTTGTTTAAGTTCCAAGGAAATTTGTAGTCATTAGTCTCACTAAAGTATAAAATCAGGTTGCCTTTGGTCTTCTGAGAATACCTTATGATGCAGGGACGGAGGAGGGCTGAAATGGGTCATACCGTAATGAATAAATGAGTATTCTTTCATGAAGGTCCAGTGTAAGTGGACAGCTACATGGCAAATCAAATAGAGCCCATTGCCGGAACATCTGTCAGACCATATGCTTTGGCTTCAGGTTCTGTGTAAAACCTAAAATGCTAATGACTCCATCCATCATCACAGAGCTTGGCAGGCATGCATCACTGAATTGGGCAGAGAAATTCAACACTGGATTTATTGAATGGCGCAAAAATGTGTGGGTAGGTTTGGTGGCACCATTTGTTTTGGTGAGTTAAAACGAGGCTGTATCATGTGCTACTGGTAATCTTCGGCAGACTGCAGTCAGAGCCCTGGCAATTGGGCCAATCTGTCAGTAATCGCCCCTAGCACTGGCCTAGTGCCTGTTCAGTGGGCCTGCCAAGACTAGAGAGTCAGCCACCACTTTGCCCTTGGTGAGGCACATTGCTGCTAATGTCGTGGGATACAGTGAGTTTCTCAGCCAAAGGAAATGTCATTCCTTATGGAGCAACAGATAATTTAGGCAGTGGCTTGAGAGTGGTAATTGGAGAGTGAAATTAGTAAAATGAAATGCAAATTGCTCTGAAAAACAACTAGAGAGAGGCTGACCTCTTCAAGTCCCAGCTGCTTCCAGCTGTGAGTCAATGAAAAGTGGTGGATCTGCAACTTCGGATCATGCCATATTGGATCTGTTTGCTCAGCTGCCACAACTACATCCCTCTACTGCACATGACTGTCTACATGCGAATGAAACTTTGTAACATGGGTTTCAGAAAATTGAGGGGGTAAAGCCCAAAATCTTCCCCTGGCCAAATGTATCCCTGGCCTGTTTCAGATGCCACTTGGCCTTCAGCAATCTCCAAAGAGCCCACATCAAAGCATCATGGAGGCTCATCTCCACTGTCCCAGGAAGTAGCATACCCCACTTCTAGAATTTTACTGTTCATGAGAGATACTACTCATTTAGAGAAAATACCTTGAGTTTTTGCATGAGGAAAGGAAAGTTTTCTGAGGAAAGTAGTCTCTATCTTGATAGGCTAGTTTATATTAGAAAATTCATCAAAAAGTGATGATGGGTATTTTTCAAAGTGAACCTGATTAGACACGTTAATTCATGTTCAGTTTGCATCGATGCCATAAAAAGTTTAAAAGGTAGAGAGAAATGTAATATATTGTAAACTGTCCAGATGTTTGAACTTTCAAACTTCTGACATTTGTCCCTAATTGGCTTTGTGAGAGTCCTCAGTAGGTCTGAAATACTAGAATCACAAAGATAGCATGTAGTTATCGTGATAGGAGTTAAATGTGAAAAGCTGATGTCAGGGTGATCAAAGGGACAGCTCACATGCTTCTGGAAGTTTGTGGGAGATGAAATGGGATTCATAAAATCTCAGTTTTGAGGGGTTAATAGAAGCAAGATCCAATTTCCTGTTTATACATCCCTGAAGTCCAATAATCTGGTCTTGGGTTTGAAAGCCATGTGTTCGGTCATATAAGCTGATTTGAATTCTGAGCCCTTTAATTGTGGGGCTGCTGAGACCTGACCAAGCTGCTGGAGAAGATATTAAAAAGCATAGTTGGCGAGGGATCCCAGCACGCTCCAGGCTGCTCACATTCCTGGAGGACATTTACACTTAAGGCTGCATTTTTAACTAGGGCCTTTTAGCCTCAAAGGATGAATTCAGAAGGAGAGAGGGATCATATAGCATCACTGATCACTTCAGTGAGGAAAATGTGCGGCAAAGACTGGGATGTTTGGTGAGACCATTAGCCTTGGCCGAGACCAGGAAGACAGCGCACACAAGAGCCATGGAAGTGAAGACGGGTGGGTGATGGCTGTTGCTGCGGGCTTAGAAGGCAAAAAGCAAATGTTTAGTTGCATGAAGCAGGGCAGCAGTATAAGAAAGACCTTATTGAAGGGTCACTGTGAGGAAAGGCGATAAATAAAATGAATGGCAAGGCTGCGCCATGAGCATGGACAGAATTGGAAGTAGCAACGGCTGCTGTTGGCAGTACTGACATCAGGCAATAAAGGACTCTGACTGGGCAGTGCAGTGCAATCGGAAATTCTGCGGGAGGCACGGATTAAAGAAGACTGATGGGTTTGGATCGAGTGGGTAGCAGTTAACAGATTTGGAGGAAATGGGAATGCTCTACAGTATAATTCTCCAAACCTCAAGGTTTAACTTTTATAGTTAGTCTGTTTTTCATTTTCTGGCTTGAACTGACTTGTCTCTAGAACTACTCACTACTCTCACTCTTTTCTCGTATTTGTATATAAATGATGTTAAATAAGAGTGAAAGGTGAGGCATCCTACTGGATTTTGGCTCTTTATCCCCGGTGAAGTTTGTGAAGCTTGTGGCTAATTAAAGCCTTGGATGGTCCTGGTATTGCCCATGAAATACATTTCCCCCACTTTGGAAAACCGTGCCTTTGCTTCTGAGTCTGTGGTCTCAGACTCAGACCTTGAATAGGAACGAGAGTAGTTCAGACCTTGTCTTTCATACCGTCCTAATTTCTTGTTGCCTACCTTGACCTGGATTGATAGATGGAATCTAGCCTACTATTTAATTCTAATTGACTCTGTTTACGGTCTCATTAAACAATAGTGATTCTTCTAGGTACCTCCTGCTTTAAAGTGAGTTCTGTTCCACCCAAGGGGCTTCGTACTTACTAGAAGCTAATAGCCATCACCTTAAAATGCCCATTTTTTTCCCTTGGGCCATTTGATTATTAGAGTTCACACATTGTATTCTGCCTTCTTGTCTTTGTATAAAGCACCTTGTGTGTAAATTTTGAGCTAAAGTCACTAGCCATGGATCATGGATCAGGAAATTTATCTTTGATATTTTAGCATCTTAGATGTGTGTGTGCCGTGCTGAGCTGTGAGCACTGGAAAGTTTCACCATTGGCAAATTTTAGGGGTATTACTCTTTTCGTTTTGCAATTGCTGCTTTCTTTATGGAGAACGCAACACTTTACATACACATTGGATTTTTAAAATACTTTATATATCCTGGGTGAAATGTCTAGAAACTACATAAAGTAATATAAATGCATTATGTCTGGCATATGCTTTACTTCCTTATCTCCTCCAAGATTTCTTCTTATCAAAGTCTGCAAATAACAATTATCCCTCCGGACATGAAGGTAGCACCCATGTGATGGGGATGGGAGGAGCTGGCAGAGTATTTTCCTGTCACAACTTTCCTAATGAGACACTGTGATTACCTATCAGACTGTAACAATCTTTCCTTCTTCCCTTGGGAAACTGTGATATTCTCCTATTTCATTTTAAATTCCCCCTTTTTTATATTTAAAAATTGCTTATTTGTAAAATTAGCATTCAAAGTAATACATTTCATTGTGGCATTTGTATACATAATTTATCTTTGTTGATTCTCCCAATCTGAAAAGCAGATCAATGAGTAGATCTAATATTTATGAGATTATTTTATAATACAATAAAATATACATGGTGAAAGCCACCCTAATTAAAGAATATTATGGCTCTGATTTTGTGTGTGTGGGGGGGCATGCAGGGGGTTCGGGCACATGTGTCCCTTTTTGTGTTGAGTATAGATGTGTCTGTGTGTGTCACTGTGGGAGGCAGAGGATAATCTAGCCTGTCATGACTCAGAAGTCATCTATATTGGCTTTTGAGACATCGTCTTTTCCCTGGTGGTCCCTGAGTAGGCCAGGGTGGCTTTCTTCTCACCAGTGCTAGGGCTATGAGTGCATGCCACCATGCCAAGCTTTTTCTTTTTAAACAAGAGTTGGGGGGCATTGACATGATCTCTCCATGCTTATGCAGCAAGCTCTTTGCCTACTTAGCATCCTCCCCAAATCTCAGTAAATTTGAGGAAGATAGAAACCACACAGGTCAAGAATAAACAGTGCCAGCAACCCTTGGGCCATCTTTCATTTATTTCAACCAGGGCTAATTAATTTATATCCTTCTTTCTTTGTCTCTACAAACAGCCACCCATCTACTCTAATTATATGTGTATGTGTGTTTGTGCATGTTTGTGCATGTGTGTTTGTGTGTGTGTGTGTGAATGAGAGAGAGAGGAGCGCTTATGTGTGCTGTGTTCTTGTACAATCTAGGGTAGACTTGTATTACTGAACTACATCCTGAGCCATCACTGACATGACATTGAAATATGTCCCTGCTCACTGTGATATAATTTTAGTGATTTCAAAAAAATAAGCCCTTTAATCTGTAGGTCTGTCTCCTTATTTTCTTTTCCTCACTTCAGGTCACCATGGTTCCATTTCCTCTGTATTTTCCAGGAATTGGCAGTCAGGTCCAGGGTCAAATTTGATCCTTGGATCACAGTGTAAGTGGTACCTGTATGATAGCAGAAGATTCAAATGGCCTCATCCTTCACGATTTTAGCACTGCTATTCCTTAATGCCCTGAATTCCTTGAATTGGAAATGGTGGGGTTTTTTTCCTACTTCATTTTTTATTTCATTTCATTTCTTTTCTTTTTTTTGTGTGTGATTTCCCTATTTTTAAAACAAGCATACAAAATAATATATTTCATTAGGATATTTTCATACATAATTTATTTTTGTTGATTCTCCATCTTATTCTCTGTTCCTTTGCTTCTCCTGTACCCTTCCATGCCTCTCTGCTTTCATGTAACATGTATTCAAATACATGCCTATCACACACTATGTGACGACTAATCTCAATTTCTATTTGATGAGATTTGGACTTGCCCAGGAGATGCTCCTGCAATCTTTGCTTCGTTTGATAGTTCTCAACATAGCAAGTTGGTACTTTGCCGTCCCCCAAAGATGAGTGATTTTGTTTCTTTCAGTATTGTTATAAGCTCCTGCATTTAAAAATACGTCCTGGGCTGGGCAGCGGTGGCGCACGCCTTTAATCCCAGCACTCGGGAGGCAGAACCAGGGGTTCTCTGTGAGTTCAAGGCCAGTCTGGTCTACAGAGTGAGTTGAGTTCTAGGATAGCCAGGGCTACACAGTGAAACCTTGTCTTGAAAAACCAAGTGAGTGTGTGTGTGTGTGTGTGTGTGTGTGTGTGTGTGTGTGTGCACGCACACACACACGCCTGATGGTCTCAGAATTATTAAGCAGCAGCTACCTAGTTGTGGCTACAAGTATTCTGTGTTAGCTCCCAAGACCTTTTACCCTGACTTCAGTAGTCATGCAAATTTCTTTGCTTCTGGCTTTTGTGCGATGTTTAAAATTCTTGCCAATAAGGAATCATTTTCTTTTCCCATGGGGCCACTCTTTTTTTTATTGGTAAATTACATATCAATGTAATAATCCTGGGTTTGAGAGATTTCCTCTGCTAGACCTTTTCAATAAGAAACAGAGACAGAGACAGGCACAGGCATGTGCATGCACATACATCTTTGAAAATAAAGTGTTCCCCAAATTCATATTGAGTTTTCAAATTAAAGTCTAAAGATTTTTTTTTCTCTGTGTCTCTATCACACATTATTTATCACTCACGGTTTTTGTATTTTGTATGTATGTTTTGTTTATTTTGAGACAGGGTCCAGGTTCCAGAGTAGCCTAAAACTCCATTGTTCCACGACATAGTTCTGAATGACCTTGAGGTCTCTCAGTGCTGACACAGGCACCGTTTCTTTGGCATGTGGCTGTGGTAGAACATTCATACCCTTGGATGCATGCGCTCCTGTCAGAGAGAGGGGATTACCATGCTCCACGAACCACTCAGTAGCCATCTTAAGTGACTATGAATGGAGATCCGTAGGATAGAGAAAGCATGGCAGTGGAAGGATCCCAGTACTGGAAACCCCTCCTCCAAATCACTCCGTGCCTGCCAGTCTAGAGAGAGACTACATTTCACCCTGGGAAAGGGAGAAGTGGCATGGCCATGAAGACAAGAGCCTTTCCATCATGCAGAAACCCTGTGCTATCCTTGCTAAACCCTCAGCAAAGTGGCCAGGGCAGGCCAGGCCAGGCTTCTGTCCCCAGAGCATGACGTCATCAAGCTGGTGGACGATAAGGCGAACTCATGGGATAGTGTCACCGAGTACTTGCTGGATCAGACCCAAATGTTAGTTGACTGTGTCCTGAATCTCCAGGAGACAGTCAAGTCCATGTTCATGTCATCGTTGTTGGACTTACCTGTCCCCTGGGGGTTTCAAAGGAAAACCAGAGAATCCACATTTCCCAGGCTCAGACTGCTGAAATGGAAGGGAGGGGACATTCTGACCAGTGGTACAGACTTCACTTCTTTACCACGCAGGAGTGGATTGTTTTCTTGAAAACACATCTTCTCCATCTTGGGCCACCTCTTTAATAACAACAGCAAGGCAAACTACCCCCATAGTCCAACCAGGGCGGAGACCCACAACCTCTCTGTAGTCAAGCTCTCTTGTTAGACTTTCTTTGGATTGGCAGCCCCTAATAATGACATGGAGACTTATTAATTATGAAAGCTTGGCCTTTAGCTTAGGCTTGTTGCCAACTACCTCTTAGAACTTAAATGAACCTGTTTTTGTAGCCTACCTTCTGCTACATGACTCATTACTTTTCCATCATTTACATCCAACTTATGTGTCTTGCTGGCATTTCTTGCACACCTGATTCATTCCCCGAGTTCCTCTCTCTCCCTCGAAGTCCCACTTATTCTCTCCTGCCTAGCTACTGGCCATTCAGCCTTTTATTTTCCAGTTGCAACGATACATCTTCACACAGTGTACAAATATCCCACAGCACCTCTCTCTATCTTCTTCACTATGTGCCACACGGCACCTGAGGTGCCAGACCTGAGTCTGTATAAACATGTAGAATGTTCAGCATCAGAAGGGACCACTGGGTGAAGAATGGTGAAGTCAGGGATAATGGTGCTCAGTGTGGGGATTGTCAGTGGTGACACATGTACCTCCCTGATCGTGTGCTGACTATGAGGAGGCTATGTGTTGGACTTATGCATATGAACTCTCCTTTCTGGGAGCCTAAAATGTTCTTCAAAATGACTTTGGGGGGGTTAAGACCAAAGCAAATGTCCTTGGCCTCCTGATCTGCTTGCTTCAGCCTCCCAGTTGGAGTGCTACAGGTGTGCACTACCATGCCTGGCATCTTTTGCTCTTCTGGGTGTTTTTGTTAATTCTTCTTTTATTCTTGTTTCATACATTACATCCCGACCCCAAGAAGTCAACTGACTGTCACACTGCGGGAATCTTGAGCAAAAGAGACCTCAAAGCCTGCCCCCACAGTGACACACTTCCTCCAACAAGGCCACACCTCCTAATAGTGCCACTCCCTTTGGGGGCCATTTTCTTTCAAACCACCATACATGAGTAATTGTGATTCATGAGGAAAATATCATGGAGCTAGGCACTGGTCTTGTATGTATTAAGTACTGAGGGAGAAAGAACATTGCCTGGGCTCAGAAGAATGCCTTTTAACAGCATGGGATTCTGAAAGGTGGTGTAGAGACGTGGAAGGAGAGTGTGTGCTCCTGTGAAAGAAGATCAGGGAGGCAGGACACACCACAGGAATGGTTTTTGCAGAATTGATGAGAATGAGTGACGGAAATAAAGGCAGCAAACACTGCGAGCCTTGCCAGAAGATAAATGGGGGGACTTGAAGAGGGTGGGCTCCTGGGAGAGCAGTGCTGAGTCATGTCTGCCTTCCAATTAGTAAGATTGCATGGAGATGGTGTGCTAATTGAAAAGGAAACTCATGTGAGATTTGCATATGTAATGATTGTTTTTGTTTATATGGGTTGTGGAAGAGAAAGAATTTAGACTGATTTTCTGGTTTTATATTTCAGGGCTTTTGAATATACACTGGTCCTTCCTTCCTTCCTTCCTTCCTTCCTTCCTTCCTTCCTTCCTTCCTTCCTTCCTTTCTTTCTTTTTCTTTCTTTCTTTCTTTCTTTCTTTCTTTCTTTCTTTCTTTCTTTCTTTCTTTCTTTCTTTCTTTCTCAAATTGAAAATAAATATTTATTTATACGGTATATTCTGATCACTGTTTTCTCGTCCCTTATCTCTTCCTAGATCCTTTCCACATTTTCACCCTTTCAACCCCCAACAAGGAAACAAGAGAAAGAAAATTAAAGTGATATAATATCTCTTTTGTAATATACAGAAGTTCACAAAACATTTCAAAATGTTCATTCATGTACTCATGCTCTAATAGAAGTAAATATTTGGTATTTGTGTGTCATACCTTGCATTTGCTAAAGTTCCTTTCCTCCCTCCCTTTCTCCCTCCCTGCTTCCCTCCCTCCCTCCCTCCCTTCTTCCCTCCCTCCCTCTTTCCTTCCTTTGTATACATACACATATATTACCAGCCAGTGGGATGTGGGAACCAGTGAGTATTAAACAACTGTTAATTTTCAAGAAAATGCCTGATGTCCTGATATCACATTGAAAAGTGGAAACTGTTTGAACGTGAGAAGTGTACAAATGCTATTAGTAGCATCACAGGCAGATTGAAGCACCAATGTTATTTGCTTTTTACTCTTTTGGGGGCCCACCACCCAGCTCCCAAATAATCACACAAAGACTTGTTCTTACTCATAAATGCCTGGCCTTAGCTTGGCTTGTTTCTTTCCAGCTTTCCTTAACTTAAATTATCCCATCTACCTTTTGCCTCTGGACTTTTTCCTTTCTACTACGACTGTAAATCTTGCTTTTCCTCCATCACTTGCTGGGAGCTGGGTAGCTGGCCCATGGAGTTCTCCTCCTTCTCTGGCTACTCCTTCTTCCTTTCTCCTAGATTTTTCCTTCTATATATTCTCTCTGCCTGCCAGCTCTGCTTATACTTTCTCCTTCCTTGCTATTGGCTGTTCAGCTCTTTATTAGACCTTCAGGTATTTTAGACAGGTGCAGTAACACAGCTCCACAGAGTTAAACAAATGCAACATAAACAAAAGTAACACACTTTAAAATAATATTCCCCCAACACCCGCCTCATTTCTGCTCCCAGTTGACTTCCTTAGCTGTTGCTTTGCATCTATAGATTGAGACAAACTCTGAAAGGTTCAGATCTCCCTGTATTTGACTGTTCCAAATGATGCCAGAGTCAATATTTCCACATATTTTTCTCAACCCCACTTACATGAATGATTCAAAAGTAGAAATCTAGAAGTGGAATTGGTGGGGTTTGTACATTCCCCACTGTTCGTTTTTTCCATTTTCTTATTTATTTCTTCCTGTTTTGTAACTTAGGATAACTCTGAACTTCTGATCCTCCACCCTCCAAGTGTCAGGTGCAGGGATTGCTAATGTGCATCACCCTGCCTGGTTTATGTGGTGCTGGGATCAGACCCAGGCCTTACTAATGCTAGGCCAGTATTCTACCAGCTAAGCTGCACCGCTAGCCCTGTCTTTCATTTTCTTAAAGAGTAATCAATCATTTTTTTTAAATTGCTCCTAGTGTAGAAAGTTATCAGCAGGTCCATGCTGTGTTGCCTACATGTAATTCTTTGGCATAACATTCTATATAGTTTTAATCCCATGTATACTTAGAACTTCACCAATAAGACATGAGCTTGAGCTCCTAACTAATTTCTATACTTAGAGCTTTTCTTTGACAGTTGTCTGTATTTGACATATCCAACTTTGAAAGTTTGGACTGATGGCTCCTTTCAATGTCCTTAGACATATGCCTTTTATCTTTTTACAGTCTGTCTAGTTTTTGACTGGTTGTTTATCAGTTTTCCTATTGAACTACAGAAGATCTTAACATATCTTAGCCGTTTATCTTTTTGTTGTTATATTTTTTTGGCAAATACCTCATCTCAGTCTATGTTCCCCCCACTTTATTTATGATGTCTTTCAATGTATAGAAGTTATAAATTTTATTATAGCTGATAGTTACCATCATTTCCTTTATAGTTTATGCTTATTGGTTTTGTATGAGATACTGGGATATCATAAATATATTTCCTACTTTTTCATTTTCAAACTTGACAGGTATGCTTTTAACATTTAGGCTTTTTTTTGATTACTTCTTTAAAAAATATAAATTGGGTATCATTAATCCTGAAGAGATAGTAGTTTGCCAAGAACACAGATTTGGGGTTGACTCTCCATCATCAATCAGTATTTCATTGTCATTCTGCGGCAAGTACATGCTGTATATTTGGAATAAGAATGTGTATGGCATGGTCTTCATCTCCTTGGAAGATGACTTGTATAATGTGTGTAGGACATCTTGGTAGCACCAGAAACAAGACTATCTTCTTTATCCATGAAGGGGCCATGACTCATTTTCTATGATGCTGTCAGCTTTTGTGTTAATGTATATATTTTGCTGTAAATATGGAAAACTGAGACCATAGAACCAACTCTACATCCTTTAAAGGATTTTGATAGTATCTCCTTTCCCTGATAGCATGACAAAGGTAAAATTCTGTGGGGCTATGCAGGCATCTTCCAAATAGTTTAGCAAGCAGAATAATTCATCACAGATATTGCTTGCTGAGATACTTTAGATTTATGGCATGGTGAACAACCTGTTTCTGAAGATTGGATTCTGTTTGCAGAGACGGAATGGAGAAGACATACCCGTGGCCCAGACGAAGAACATCAATCATAGAAGATTTGCTGCCTCCTTCAGATTGCAAGAAGTGACAAAAACTGACCAGGATTTGTACCGCTGTGTAACTCAGTCAGAACGAGGCTCTGGGGTCTCCAACTTTGCTCAACTTATTGTTAGAGGTAACACTTTTTGCTTTTGCTTCATTAAATTGAATGCCTTTATTAGAACTGAGCAAGTCTGTAGACACAGCGATTGTTTTTTAAAGTACAGTATTCTTCCTTACAAGTCAATAATCTGTAACATTATCAAGATACTGCTAATGTCAAGTAAAGTGGAGATTAATTTTAAAATTTGTTAATTAGTTATCCAACCAGTGTCTCGTCAAATGAAATCTTATTTTGCCATGTTTAATGTGGAGACACATGTACAGTATTTTCTTCCATATTGCTTAGTTTTCATCCCAACTTGAGGGGTGTTCCCTCTTGTTTGAGAAATTCTGCAAGTACTGCTACAGTACTTTATTCCAAGAAATGTTGTGACAACAAGTCACAGTAAATATTTCAGGTAGACTTGTAAACATTTTCAGTAGCATATCTCTGTATTAAATTATCATTAACTCTGGTTTTTTATCAAATCATACAAAATTAGATAGAATTTTTCCTAATCTTGGTTGCTGAAGTTATTAGATGAACATGAGAGCTTGCCATATTAGGCATATCTCTTGTGAATTCAGAGAAAATATAGGCAAGGTCAAGATATTACCTTTATTAAGAATTTATGAGTCCTTATTTTATCTCAGAGATTGATTTAGGTTTCAGGAATGCAGTGTAAAGAAAACACAGAGCTCCTGGGAACATGACCCTTGACAGTGGGTACCTTAGGAACGTTACGTAAACATATGTAGCTTGTGATTGTGGTATGTATTTGGGTGAAGATTGCTTTTTTCATGAAAGTGGTTTCATAGTTTCTTTTTAGGAGGTGACAAGGTGAAACAGAGAGAAAGAGAGAAATTCAGCTTCATGAAAATTTAGAAGCAAAGTAGCTTTGTTAAATCAGGTATCAGACAGTCAATCTTGACACAAGTGAAAATAATGTGAAGACCTCAACATGTTGACATTTGGCCAATCTAATGAAAACTAGACTCTGAAGTTGTACAGAGTAATAGCGGAGCCATTTGTGAATGAGACGTCTCTGAGTTACGGAAATGCAGGATGGGTAAAGCTTCTAAAGAATCATATAGATAGGAGAAGACATTGGGCAAAAGGTTCACACATGGGGCTAGAGAGATTGCATCGTGGTTAGGAGAGCAAATTGCTCTTTCTGAGGACCCAACTTCATTTCCCAGCACCCACATCAGGTGCCTTACAACTGCCTATACACTGAGCTCCAGGGGATCCAACCACTGACGTCTAACCTCCTTGGGCAAGCACGCTCACATGCAAAGACCCTCACACAGATACACGTTCATGCATGTAAATAAAAATATAAATTATATCTTTAAAAAAGAAAACAACAAATGCCATAGTTAAGGGGCTGAAAAAAAATGAGATATACTCATAGCCCATTAATCTGTTTTGTAATGCTTGATGGTGAATAATTGTTAAAAATATTGTTTGGAGATGTACTTGATTCTCATACATTATTCTTTAATAACTATTGAGAACAGGAAATTAAAATTCAGGTTAGTTGATATTACTTCCAGAGCCATAACAATGTAATACTTGGTGGAGACTGACTACACACCCATGCTTCTTGTCTCTTAGTGATGAGTTCCTTCTCTCCCATGTCAGGTTTCTCTAGCATTCACATTATCAACTAATCCTCTTCATCTCCTATATACTTTGCTGAGATCCTATAGCTCATTAAAAACAAAACAAAAGTTGATCTTTGTAGGATGAATATGCTCTTGTCTTCAACACAGCCTGACTTGGGAGTGCATTGTCTCATCTTACCTGCACAAGTTCATAGAATTAAAGACCCTTTTATGAAAGAGTGAAAAAACATTATAGTGTTTTGCAGCCTGGCTCAGAAAGATAATCCACTATACATTCACATTGATGAGTGCTTATCCATTTGTGTCTAATTCATTGGTATGGGGCACCATTGCCATCTCTCTTATATGAGTCTAAGTCTAAAGTCAAAGGTGTGCTTGGGTATTCTTTTGGTGTTTCACAGGCTGGGTTTGCGGGAATGTAGGTCTGTTATTGACGCACCATGCTCCCTGCATCTCCCAAGTCCTGTGTACTCGAGTAGTCAGATATACAACCCCGAAAGAAGTGATATCTGCTTAGGGCACTTAGAGTGTTTTGGGATACCCTAACTACTACAACACATAGTTAAACATGTGATGCGTTAGAGATGTGTTATGTAGGAGCACATACATATACACAGTTACATATACACTTCTTAAGGATGGATGGATGGATGAACTGGATGTTTGTGTAAGGCAGGTGGCAGTTGCTTTATCCATGTCCTTTCCTGATACAGATGGGCCGTACTTATTCATGGAAAATTTTGCTCATTTATTTTAAAAAATTAGTATGTCGGGATTAGATCTTCAGTATTTGTAATACTTTTTTTTTCATGTGTTTGTTTTTTGGAAGTGTTAGATATGAAATCCAAGGTATAGTACATGATTTTCAAGCATGCAAGAACTAAGTTATGCTCCTATTCCTTGCTACTTGATTTATAAGTAGATTTCCATAATTTTATTGAGGCCTCATTTTCCTTAGTTGTTGACATATACATTGTTTTAATAGCATTGAAAAAGAATTCTTAAATTCCACACAAAATTTAACTTTTTTTCTTTGATAAAAAAGTTTCTACTTATTATCCATTTTACTTTAGATTTTGTGTTATACATGTGTTAAAGTATCATAGTGCTCTGAATGTGGTAGCTGCATTTTTCCTAACATTATAAATATCCATTTTGATACTTTTGACAGTTTCGCTCATTTTCAACGTATTTCAGGATCTGCATCAAATATTTGCAGGTGATACATTGCTTGTCGTATTATCTGAGAACCAATATAGAGAAATACGTTTTTCTTACTTTTCCAGAGATCCACAAAATAAATACTGCAAACCAAAACCATCTCCCTGGGGGTCAACTATCCTGATTGCTAACCAAAACCATGCCCCTGGGTGTCAGCTGTCCTGAGACTGAAACAATGGGGAAAATTCACTATGGTGACAGGTCATATCTCTCGGTGGCACATTTAAAACTGATGTCCTGCTGTATGGACACAAAAGATGATAATTTTAAAGGAAATTTTGGGGGCAGTGATATGAATAGTCTTTAATGAGAGTTGACGTGGTGTTGCCTGTTGTCAAACATGACCTATGGGTAAGAGTTTATTAGTGCATTTTCTCTTAAACTGGAAGTGACAGGGCATGCTTAAGGCTTTTTTTTTTTTTTTCTTGTTTGCTACAAGTGAAAATTTTACTGCAAAATCCTCATGCCGAGGAGTATTGATCGGTGTGTTTCCGGAGCCACGGGAATAGCAGAGTGGGATGGTGAACAGAATTTACTTTGCCATAACCCTGGCTTTGCTTCCAGACCGTTTTGAGTAATGATAACATCTGCAGCTTGTGGAAGCCGATCTTTATTGACGAAGAAGCTTTTGCTCATCGGGGACCGAGAGGAGGCTTTTTTGTTTAGTGATGCTACAAGGTTCAGGAGTGCTGCCTGTAAAGACGGTGCAGAAGGGGTATTTGCCAGCCCCACAGTGAAAGCTAGGCTTCGTGGATGACGTTGTGTGTTGGTGGTTTTTCTCCTTCATTGTCTCACGTATGAGATTCTCCTCTCCAAAGAAATCACAGGCCAGTTTCCATCTGCTCAAAAAACAACCCACTGAACACTTAGAGAAAATTCTCTCTTACATTTTGCATTTCAACTTTTTACAATACTTGTCTACATTTTACTTTTTTTTCATTTTCCTATAGATTTTGGGAAAGGTTCTCACGCATCTCAGGGTGTTTTTCAACTCCTTTCTGCTTCTCCAGGCACCAAATGCCACTTGGTGGGATTGCAGACATCTAGTACCTGCTACATTTTTAGCTTTTAAACGTTTTCTTTTCAATTGAGACAGGGCCTCACTATGTAGCTCTGGCTGTCCTGGAACTCACTGTGTAGACGAGCCTGGCCTCAAACTCACAGAGGTCTGCCTGCCTCTGCCTCCCAAGTGCTTATATTAAAGGTAGGCACCACCACCGCCTGGCCAGCTTTTAATTTTTTTTAAATTACATATTTAAATTTTTTTTTTGTTGTTTTAAAATTGTTAGTGATCTCTGTGAGTTCGAGGCCAGCCTGGTTTACAGAGCGAGATCCAGGACAGGCACCAAAACTACACAGAGAAACCCTGTCTCGAAAAACAAAACAAAACAAAAAGTTAGTGATTTGATTTTTAAATTTTGCTGTCTATTATTAGCCACTGCAAAATGCTCTGGAAATGAAACATATTCAGTTAATACATTTATTTATTTTTAGTGAATAAGTCAAATGTAGTTATGAGTAGGATGACTCTGTCTCATTTACCCAAACTTATTAAATATTTGTATTCAACTTATTGGTGTTGGAAACTATGTGATTGATATTGACTGTCAATGTAACTCACGTGACACACTCAGAAGAATGCTTCTGGGGTCTTTGATGCAGTCATTAAGCATCTAGGTTCTTTGCATTTTACTCTGATGTCAGTGATTTGGGTTTGCGTCACAAGACCAACTAACCTCCCAGTTAAAGGACACCAGCATGATTCAGT
Source organism: Peromyscus melanophrys (assembly GCA_902168415.1). Taxonomy (NCBI): domain Eukaryota; kingdom Metazoa; phylum Chordata; class Mammalia; order Rodentia; family Cricetidae; genus Peromyscus; species Peromyscus melanophrys. The sequence continues at coordinate 35,360 of CABHPR010155468.1, read as the reverse complement.
GCTCTCTGATCCCATCCACTGAGGATAGATAGAGCCATGCTGTGCTGGAGGGGCATAATAAAAACAAAGGATGAATTAAAATGAAAAGGCACAAGAAAACCTGCTCCTTTGTATGCTCATTTTTAAAAGTTAATAATTTTTTAAAATTAATACAAAATGAACTATTGTAGGGGGCTGGAAAGATGGTACAGTGGCTAACAACACATGTTGCCCTTGCGGAGGCCCCTGGTTCATTTCCCAGCATCTACATGGTAGCTCACAATCATTTCTTACTGTCGCCCCAGGGCGTCTGATGCCCTCTCCTGACCTCTGCGGGCACCAATCACATGAATGGTACATAGACATACATTCAGGCAAAACAGTAATACATCTAAAATAAAATAAATGAAGCTAAAAATATTAAGAAAGAAGATGTTAACGGGGGCATGAAACATAGCTGTGTGTTGGAAACCAGCTAGACTATTCAGTGCATCAAGAACAAACTTTTGGACTCAGGGCTCCAGAGCCTAAGCACTGTATTCTGCGTGGTTACTCGCTCCATTCAGAGAGGCAGCAACCGAGGCAACCCGTCCAGAGAAGGTAGAGCGGGATGAATCTCCAGGAAGACACAGAGTTTGGAATACGGCTTTGTTGGAGAAGAGTCTGTCATACTAGGCAAGCAGCAAGAGGCCTCAGGTCACCAGGGAGACCAGAGCTCATCCAGCCTGTGGTTTGATAGCGGGCTCACTTTTCTAGTACCGTTTAGCACTTGCGGAGAAAAGTTGTCAACATTAACGCAGAATTTGGATTCGAACGTTAAGACTGTTTCTTCCTGTGGTTATTTGTAGTTTTAAGCTCAACTGATTTCCTTTAGTAGCTAGCATTATCGTTATGTAAACTCAGTAGTTTTCTCAAAATTAACAACCCAATGGTTTGGTTGAGGTGAAAGCAGCCAGGCTGGATGAGGCTGGAGGAGGGATGAGGAGTTTCCTGCTCTTGCCATCCTGCAGATGGAACAAAATGGGGAAAGCATGTCCTTCTTCCAGTGTGTGAACCGCTCTTTGCCTTCTCGGGTGAGCTGGTGGAGCTGTTGTTAAATTTAGCTCAAAACATTTTTCACCTGAAAAATTAATTTTGTTTTGTCCAATATTCTTTTTCCGGCTCTATCATCTCTCTGTGCATACTAGTTAAAAATATCACTTCTAAATATTTCATTTTTCTATTAACAGCAAAGGCATTTGGGCGGTAGAAAGAATGACATACTTTGCTAATACTCTTGCTGGCTGGTGCTTTCAAGGCCGTGGAGTTTCTAGCTCCAGACCATCAGCAGCCTGCTTAATGCCACGGGATATTGATTTGTAACCAGTTTTCATAGCATAGCTGTCAAACTTGTGAATTCATACAAAGATCTTTTTTCTTAATGATGACTTGAAAATCCGCTTTCTTTACTTACATTGTGAAAACCAGTCAACTGGGCAGGAAGCCTGAAGGGTTTTTTATTTTTTAAATTTTTTGGATGTAATTTAAACATCTGCATTTTATAAAAGCTGAACTATGATGAAAGTTGCAGAGCACATTGATAAACCACTTGTTAATTTCCCTTCTCTCTAATGCCCTTAGAAAGGGAAGGTAGACCATACAGTCAGCAGATACCAGTTGTTCCAAGTATATAGGAGATTTAAAGTTTCATAGCTTTTTTTTTTTTGCTTTGCTACTGTACCCTTGAAGATGATAAAGGAAACATTTAGAGTCTCCTCTCATTCTGAGTACCTACTTCTGATTCAGGTGTTTCATCATTCAAGATGCCTGGTACACATCTAAATTCCAAATGAGCGAAAGTGCGTCCTTATTTCAGGGAATGCACGGTGATATAACCAGAAAGCAGACATAGCTTTGAGCTGCTCTTGTAATCATTTGGAGGAATGTTTTTCCAAATTGAAAAATATGAAAAGTTGAAATGGAATCTTCATCCATTGAAAAGTAACTGGGTTTTAAGTGTACTCTTTATCAGAACTTGAGATAACCCATACTATTCTACCTATATCTGTATACCATTGTTTTTCCAACATGGTTGCCTGTTTCTACTGATAGTTACTCTCCAGAATGATGGGAGGCAAAACACATGTTTTGACTGGGTCGTCTTTGTCATTTTATTTACTTTCTCTAAGCTCACTTCAAAAATTAAAATGCAGCATGAATCTCCTCCCAAAGGGCACCTGAAACTTTTTCTGAGGGCGATTCACTTGTGTGTTTAGCTGGGAGCTGCAGGCCAGTGCTCTTTGAAGTGAATCTTTGGGGAGTTTGGTTTGTGGCCATTCTTCTTAAGAACTTGCAGAGAATCAGAGAGGAGGCACACCATTGACATGCTGAATAATTATGTGTGTGGGTCTTGAGGGAATTTGATTTCTAAGCATAGGCTGTAGGTCTTTACTCAGAAGCCTTTCAGCTCTCCTCTCTTGGAGTTTGTGATGAATTTGGACTGATGTATACCAGGGGACTTCTACTTCTTGAACTAACAGTGTCTTGGTTCTTTAGAGCCTTCTTCCTCTTCACTATTTTTCTTACTCCGATCTCAACGCCAAAAGAAAACAGCAAAGCCGGTTCGTGCTAAGGTTTCAATCTCTCTGCCTTCCTTTGCAACGATATTGGAAAATCAACGATCAACCTTTATCAAGTCTGCAAGCGAAAACACCAGAAGAAACAGCCACTTCAGTGTTGGGACATTTATAACTTAATTCAGTAAGAAAATACAGAATTACTGTCTTGACATGGAATTTTGACTTAGGTTTTGGTGCAATTTATAATTGTATTAGAGAAAAAAATGTCCCTAACTAAATGAAAACAAAACCCAACAAAAAATGAAAAGCCCAACCAAAGCATTCATTGTAGTAAGCTCCCTTTTTAAGCACTAATGTGGTCAATTATGTTACACTGTGAGAGTATTATAGGGTGTTAATTGAACAGAAGTCCTACAGCTGACAAACAGCAATCAGTGATGGCAGAGAGAGAATTCATCGTGTTGGAGGGTTAGTGGGTTAACATGGTGATTGAACTGTCGCCGTGTAGCTGTGTTTCATTAGCTCGGGTCTCTTCTATTTCTCCAGTACTTTATCTTCACGAGAGTCAATATCAACCGCTCTGCCTATCTGTCTTGTACCCCTGCATGGGTGGGCTTTTGTATTTAGTTTTTAGTTAGTATGAATCATTTGTCAGGAAAACGCTTGTGTCTTCTGAAAAGTTGGGTAATGTGCATTCTGCTTCCTAGTACAGGCAACCTTTTATTAAGACTACAAACACAGAAAACAGAAACACGTTCAGAACTATTACAAACCTAACCACGAGAGCCATGCAAACGTTCACTTGAATATTATGATAAATCCGTCCATCCTAACCTGTTTGATTATTATCGTACCTTAGAAACCCATTTCCTTTCTGAGTTAGTATAGATGGGTTTTTGTCTTTTCTAGGAAATGTTGAGTTGAGCAAAAATGGAAAGCAAGCCTTCAGTCCACTAATGGAGATAAACATTTACATTTCTGTTCCAGCTCAGCATGGCTTTTGTTTACTTTAGAGTTAGGAAGTTTTAGAAAAAGGAACAGCTTTCCCCTTTCAGGATTAAACACTAGAATTTGAGACTGGGGCCCCTTACAGGGTGAATGGAAGAAAGGACAAAGGTGACAGCTGCCCTCTGCACTTAGATCAATGGTGCCCTGGTGCTTCCCAGCATTAGCTTCACTCTGGTATTTGTGTTTAGAGAAAGGATATGTGTCCTGGAATGTGTCCTCTTGCCGGGCGGTGGTAGCACACGCCTTTATTCCCAGCACTCGGGAGGCAGAACCAGGCAGATCTTTGTGAGTTCGAGGCCAGCCTGGTCTACAGAGTGAGATCCAGGACAGGCACCAAAACTGCAAAGAGAAACCCTGTCTCAAAAAAAAAAAAACCTAAAAAACAAAAATGTGTTCTCTTCTCTTGAGAGGTATAGGGAGAGGATTATTTTTAACTTTGCAGTATAATTGAGAAGAAAACTTACGTGTTCCAAGTTTTACTTCCTGAGCCTTAAACTAAAAAGACAAACATTGTATTTTTTTTTCTTACCCTGTTGCTTGGTTTGGAACCATATTTAGATACAATAGCACAGAATCTGTGATTATATTAAAACAAAGGGGGGAAAACCCATAATAATTACCTCTGTGTTTGTTAGGAAGGAGCTGTGTCCATACTTTATATCTAATTACTCCACTTGCCCCTGGTAATTTCTGTCATCTTTAGATACATAGAGGCAATTCCTTTCGTGACCTGCCATCTCTAAAGTGACTTCTCTTCATAGTAGGTTAAAAAATAATTCATGGCCACAGTCCTTTGCCATGCAGAAATGACAACATGCTCCCCCCACCCCAATACAACTGGACATTTCTTCCCTGTCTCCATAGTCCTTTATCTCCAGGAGCATACCAGCCCCTCTCACAGTTCTACTATTAAAGAAGTCTTTACTCCTTCCATCTCAGTCCTTTCTTTTCTTTCTTCTGTCCCTCAAATATAGCTATTTTTACCTGGAGTTTTTTGGTCCTGCCTGGCCCATGGTCAGGACAAATCTCTCTCACCCGCCAGTCCCGCAGCCACTTAGACCCAACCAAGTAAACACCCAGAGACTTAGATTGCTTACAAACTGTATGGCCATGGCAGGCTTCTTGTTATCTAGTTCTTCTATCTTAAATTTACCCATATCTATTAGTCTATAAGTTGCCATGTGGCTGGTGGCTTACCAGTATCTTAACATCTTCTCATGGCAGCGGCTGGCAGCATCTCTCTGCTTCAGCCTTCCACTTCCCAGAATTCTCCTATCTCCTTGTCCCGGCTATACTTCCTGCCTATCTACTGGCCAATCAGTGTTTTATTTATTAACCAATCAGAGCAACACATTTAACATACAGAACATCCCACAGCAGATCTTTCATGATTTTATTTCATTCAAATTTGTAATCATTTGTTCATATGCCTAACATCCAAACAGTCATGATTTTCTCATCTGAAGTAGAATTAATTAATTATATACTTTCCCCTCTGAAGATGTTTAGTTGTGGAAAGATCTTCATAGGAGGACTATTCTTGGTCCATTTGTTCAGAACAAAGTCTTACACAAAGTTGTTGAAACCACAACACCAAAGAAATAATATGTATTAAATGATGATTTCCACATTTATCTGCATTTTATTTGAATAGGCTCTGAGTGCCCAGTCCTCGTTCCTTCTCACACACTATTTCCCACTGTCTCTTTACTTCTGCTGTATTATAGTTCCCTCCCTCAGAAACAAAAGAATGTCATAGATTGAATCTCTAGAGTCAGGGAGGCCTATCGCTGACTCAGATGAGGGTATGAAGTTCCTCGTGAGCACTGATGGGATTAACAGCTAACAGAACTAGATGTGCCAAGAAGAGAAGGCATAGAGCACACATGTTCTTGAGGAGGAGGACTAAACATTAGCTGTAATGAAGTGTTTCTTAGGGAAGAAACTGAAGGTACACCAAAAGTTGTTTCATAAGCCTTCCTGAGGTAGTGTGTGAAAACTGAATAATGCACATATATTTGCTATTTGACTTGGAATTCTGAGAGGCTTAAATTAGATGCTGTGTGTTTGTATCCATCTTAAAGGAGACGAGGATGGTCCATGGTTTTGAGCATGGTAGATTTTCAGCGTCTAAGTTCAGCAGACTGACAGTCTAAAGCTTGAGCTGATAAAAGGTCATTGAGAGAGAAGTATTGTAGCTAGAATGGGGCACTGCTGCAGACTTATGGCAGATATAGTGATCACATTGTGTAGTGTCAAAGGAGATCCAGACTTATAGCCCGAGATCCCAGTTGAGATCTGGTGTTGTGAACATTAATTCGGAAGATCTGTATGAATAAACGACAGTTTTCACTGTAAATTTCCAGTTCAGATGCAAGGAACAGATTCAGTTTTAAAGTGTTAGGGTGTATGAGTTATGCTCAGATTAACTACAAGTTAGTGAATGAGAATCATACAAAGTGAATTCACAATGAGTATTGAATACAATTCTTTGTGTTAGCTCATGGTATTAGAAAATTTTACATTGTGAAATCTTGTGGTAAATGCACATATCGTTAGCTAAATAGAATTTTGTAAATCAAAGGACACTGATAAAGTTAGAATACCCTTATCACAGACATCAGCATATTCAAACACAGGTAAGTAATGTTTAAGTATGTGTTCCTCAACATTTCAAATGAACTTCTGGCTGAATTAATGGCTGCCTGTTGACTAGACAAATATTTGGACATATGCCTGTAATCCTAACACATGAGGGAGACAGATTGGATCATCATCAAAAGTTTAAAACCAGCCTGGTCTATGTAGTGAGTTTCATGCTAGCCAGGGTTACATAGAGATACCTTGTCACAAACACAGGGGAAAAATATTAAGTGAAATCTTCTCCCCGATTTAAAAAATAAAACCTCTTACTGCACAGAAATGAGGCAAATTCTGTAAAGAGTTCCCCTTTCTTGTCTGCTTTTTAGAATTTTGTTGGTGCTGATAGCAATCCTTTGCCTTTATTTTCTAAGAGGCTTGAACGTCTGGATGTGTAGTGAGATTTTCCTTCTAGAACTTTTGGCCCAAAGCATTTCTGTACCCTTAAGAATATCATTCAATTCAGCGGGTGGTTTGAAAATATTTACTTATGGCTAGATAAAGAGTTTCCACCTGTCATAATTTCCTTGTGTTAAAACTCCCACTAGGCTTGACATTTCTGTGTTTTGTGTGGGACTGCTGAAAAGCAGTTACCATGACCAGCCTGGTTGATGCATGGTAATGATGAAAAGCAGAATGGTTGGAATTCAATCTGGATGGCAGAAATTCGAGGTGTCAGGGAAGCCGTATATTAAAGAGAATTTGAATTGGAAACCGAATCCCCACCTGCCACTGGGAACATTTTGATCATTTTGATTTATTAAACTTTTATAACAACATTCAGTTGGAGCTGAATTAAAGACTTTCATCCAGGATAGCTTATTGTGCACCATCCACTATTTTACAGGTATCAGTTTTGAAGGTTCTAGCAATCCGTGAAGAGAGAAAGAAAGAATGACTGGGTGCGGGTTTGTTTTACATGGCGGTTTATCATTATGTTGATGAACATTGCTTTCAATTTGTCTCTGTTTGATTCTCTTGCTGACAAACAGGATTTGCAATTTCACGATACTAAGTTACTTTAAATTTTTTATGTTTTTCCATCATATTTGCAGCAGTGACAAATAGTTTTCTGATTGGAACAGTGCATATCGAGAGAGAGAGAGAGAGAGAGAGAGAGAGAGAGAGAGAGAGAGAGAGAGAGAGAGAGAGAGAGAGAGAGAGAGAGAGAGAACACGAACATTTTCAGCATTTGTGCATCTGTTTTCTGGTTTGGTGGATAAATATTCACATAGAAAAGCCAAGGGTATGCTGCAACCTACCATAGGGAAGTGCATCCTCTTATAACTATTGGAATTCTGTGCATCAATCCTGTTAAAAATCGTCTTTCAGCATCAGCAACCATGAGTAGTCTGTTCTGAACGGTGGCTCCCTGATAAAGAGAAATCAATTACTATTAGAGAGGCACTAGAGGTTAAAGGCATTACTGGTTCACACTTGGTTTTGCAGCCATAAGAGGATACTTAGCTGAGAATCAGGAATGATGGCGAAGATGGATGAGACAGAGTTCAAGGAGCAGTAACGTGAGGGTCCAGGACTATCATTCCAACCTGTCTCTGCAGTCATGATGGATGGTTTGGTGGCCAGAAGTAATAATACCAAATGATGAAAGATACATCTCAGCAACTTGAGCCCAGCAGACTGTACCTGTTGGAGTCCTGGGTCATAATGATTCCTGATTTGCAACCAAACAGGTTGGCTGCATTTAGCAACCCAGGTTTTTGGCAGCTGTGAAGGAAGCAAGTAGCATATCAAACACTCCTGCACATTGTAAATTTAATTACCTCATATTTATGCATAGTAGATGTTGACAGGAACTTGTAAGCTATGCTAATATGGTAGGTAATTTGTTACCTCCAGAAATCACTTTCCATGTGTCTTCTGATCATTATCATGAAACATGATAAATGATCTAGTCCATGAGGTATAAATGAAAATGAAATGGATAATTGGATTCTATGTCTAAATTGTGGCTGGAAAAGTTGCAGCAATTATAATTGAATTTATCTCATAAAAATGCACTGGGCAATCCATCAGTGACCTTTCATCCTTCTGAGCCTCTGGTGTTACATGGAGTTAGTTTTACAGTGCTTATAGACTTGGTCATAGATTTTTAAAAAATTGAAAATCCGTGTATTTTAAAAGTATCATATTAATTTCAACGAGTCCAAACTGTTAATGCTGATGCTCTTATTGTAAGAGTGAAAATACAGTGTTTTGCTGTTACTAGTGCCTTGATCAGGTGGTTTTTGAATTAGGGAAGGATACATCAAAACTGTTTTGATGAATCCCTTTATCATTTCAGCACACATCTTTGAACTGAGCAATGGAAGTGTGTTCTATTGTCGAGATTGCGTTACTGTGATTCTTAGAAAAAAAGAAACTTCTAAATATCAAACTTAAGTAGAACTGATTTTAAACATTACCATGCTTTTTAGCCCATCTCCCCCTCTCTTTAATTTCCTTTAAATAACAAAAGCATGCTTTATCACAAACATGGACATGGTCTTGGGGCTGGACAAGTGTCTCGGTGTGGAAGGTGCTCTCTGTCCAAACAAGAGGACCTGATCTTCATTCCCTGGTAAAACCTGAGCATGGCAGGCAGCACCTGCCTGTAATCCCAGTGCTGAGAAAACAGAGACAGAAGGATCCTCAGGGCTTGCTGGCCAGCCACTGTAGCCCAAATTCTAGATTAAGGAGAATGACTCTGTCAGAAACTAAGGTAGAGGCAACAGGGAAGTCAGCCAATGCTGAATTCTAGAGTCCACCTGGTGTTTATATGTATACACAGGCAAATATATACACATACAGATTTCCCTCAAAATTCACTATAGACATATTCATTGATTAGATTTAATGCTTTTAAAAAGTGATAACATATATTAACCTGTATTAGCATTGTGGCTGCTCCCAACTGAACAGATAAAATACATAGCTAGTAGGGTCACACAGTAGCATATGTAGCTCTGGGTTAACTAATCTTTAACATTGTAGTGTGTTGTGTTTTCTGTTACTCCATCCTATTCCGTGATTCTCCCCTCTCTCTTGCCTAGCTTTTCTTCAACAACATCCAAAACATTTTTAATGACCTCTTTTTTTCCCTCATTTGTTCTCATCTGAGGGGATCTGTTTGGGATTGAATTAGTAAATCATGGTAGGTTAAATGTTATCTGGAAGTTTTCTGTTGAAGTGACCCGTCAATCTGCAGGATATGCCCCCAGGGTATCCTTTTCTTTCTTACTTTCTTTTCTGATTATTTTTGGTCTTGATTTTTTTTTTCCCCTCTGAATGTCTTCATTTTCTCTTTGGCAATGTACTTGTAACTGGGTAGTTTATTTCCGTAACTGATTGATATAACAGGACATAATGAACATATATTCTTCTCTCTGGTAAATTTAATAAAACAGAAGAGTGTAAGGTCTCATAAAAATAACTCACTAATAATTTTTTTTACAATGTGCAGTATGTGGCGAGAGATGTTTAATGTGTGCTGCTTATCTAGTTCAATAACAAAAATTTAATATTCTTCATCCTCAAGGAACCTGAGTCTGATGAATAGACTTGGTTCATGGGCCTAAGGACCCAAGTGTGACCCAGGTCTTAGAACAGTTACCACATCACTTTCATCATGGTTACATAAAATTCTACAAGAGTCATCCAAACTCATGGACCGGTATTAAGAAATCACTTCTTATAGCAAGATTTGATAAATGTGAATGGTGAATAAGCCTTTTTTTTTTTACACCCCCCCCAATTCAGTTGCTCTGGTTTTTTTTAAATTTTTTATTTTATTGCTTTATAAACTCTATACTTATTATAAGTTATTTAGGTATTGTTCTTAAGTTTGTATTGTCCTCGCAAGTAGCATTCCATGTATCTAAGATCTCCCACTTTTCCATCCCTTATTCTCCGTAAAGGAACAGGAACTTTGTCGTATCTTCTCTAATCAAGTGGCAGGCATTTTAGTGACTATAGCGACTGCCATACGTGTTCCTGATGACCTGACAGAAGCACAAACGTACTCCTGCACTCATGCACACTCATGTACACTCCTGTACACTCATGTGCACTGATAGAATCTCACTGGGCCTAGATTCCAGGAAGCCATGTGATCTCTGCTATAGTCTAGGCAGAAAGTAGCACAAACTCAGTTTATGAAAATTCTGAACCTAGGATTATTTCTCGTGATGGAGTTCTTTTATTTTAGGACTTCCCTGATGGTGGAAAAAGTGAACTCATCCTCTTTCTGAAGTCATATTACTTAATAAATAAGAACATATGTCCAACTTATTCTTAATTTTGTTTTAAAATAAATTTACTATTAATGTTCAAAAGCTCTCTCCTTATGCTGGATAGTGGTGGTGCACACCTTTAATCCCAGCACTTGGGAGGCAGAGGCAGGTGAATCTCTGAGTTCCAGGCCAGCTTGGTCTACAGAGCCAGCTCCAGGACAGCCAAGGCTGTTTGATACAGAGAAACCCTGTCTTGGAAAAATCTCGTTGGTTGTGTTCAACAAGGTGTGGTTATTTGAAATCAAAACCTCAGACTCTCTTGTTTATTATTTCTTTTTAAAAATAATATTATAGACTCCCATTATCATATTATATTTCCCTTTGACAGACTTGTTTTCACAACCTCCCTCCCCTAAAGGTGTACATTAAAATGTCACAAACTTTGTTGGTATAATCTACTCATTCTGTAATGTGACACAATTTCTGTGTGGCAGAAATTTGGAAGTCCCCAGGGGATGTTCTTTCTGTGAGCCTTGACACTTTGGCCCTTTGCTGAGAAGTCTTAGAATGAACAGCTTAAAATGATTTAGACTCCTGCAGATCAGAAACATCTGGCAACTTCTGTGTGCACATTCCTGGCACTTAGGCTGTGATATCTTTTCCAGTTAATTGTAAATGTAACATACTTAGTCTTAGAGCCCCAAGAAGTATTCCAGGCTCCAGCGGTCAGAGGGTGAGATGCTTGGCCTTTTGTGAGACGCCTCAGAAGTCGCTTTCCAGGACTTGTCTAGGCTGTACTTGAGGCAGAATTGAGGTCACTGAAACTTCGAGGGTTGGAACATTCCCAGCTTCCTAATTGCAGAACTAAATGAGTATTTGAGGGGTACTATCACTCTCTAGTGATGATTCAATTGAATGCCTCTGTTTCATTTTTATGTATTGTTTTTAATAATGGAATAAACAAAAAATCTAGCCGACTTCCTACACCCCAGTACATGCTTCTTGTAATTTGAACATCTCCTAGCTGGGACCCTGAAAGCACCGTTATGGTTGCTAATATTTTTACCACCAAAGCGACATGTGATTTTATTCAGAGGAAAATAAAATGAAGAGATTTATCACTTTAATGTGGTTTTCATGTATATTTGAAAAAGTAACTTTTGAGAGCAGTCTAGAAAGTTCCCGGCACCAATTAGTACTGTTGAGCAAACTATCGGGCTTTCTGGTAATCCTACATGTGTTCTCCCATGACTGATTTGTGAGCTGGCTGTTCTAACATGTTCAATGTTAACCACATCACTCAAACTCAAAACACAGACACAGTGATGTGTGCTTCCAAAACTGAAAAGCCTGGGACATTGGATTGGGAAATGGTGTCCTTCAGTTATAGTATAGAAACTCTTGACCTTCATCAAATATATGAGTGCCATTGTATGAAAATGCAAAAAGAAAGATTCCAAGGAAACACACTCTAGTCTCCTCTTCATATTATGTAAATAGTAGGCTTCCTTTCTCATTTATTACTTGTTTTATATCCATTGATGGAGGTTCTGTATATGTTTCTTCAGTGCCCGTGAAAATATTAACATACTATTTCTTGTTATGAAATATTTTTAACTTTCAGTTGGTGGAGATAAAATTTTCAACATGATATGGAACTTGGGGGTTTAAAGAAAATATGACTATTATGGATTAGGAGCCACTTCAAGCCCATATTTTTAAATCCATGATATCCCTTAAAGCAGACTTGAGTTTTTGTCTTACTTGGGAATGCCTGGTGTGAAGGGATAGTATACTCTTCAGCTTTAAGTATGCATTCTAGAAAGCTTTTCTTTCACTAGAAGTTCTTTTATGGATCATAGAACTTCCCATTGTTTGTACTATTTTAGTACTTTAAACATCGGCATCCCGTTATGATGTTGACGTCGGGGGTTTATGAAGGAATTGAAAATAAAAGGTCTCAGGCTGGCTGACTTGTCACATTATTGTAAAATGTCCTTGATCTGGTAGCTTTTCACATGATTAAACATCTTTAAAATGTCAACAAAAATGTTACTTTATCCAGTAGTGTATAATTATTCCTGTATACCTCCTGATTCCATTTAATTATACAACTGTGTCTAGTGATTTTACTTTCGATGGCATCCTGACTATTGGGAACATAGGTTTTGGCCTCTAAACACGTATTCATAGAATTGGAGGATGGTGACAGTTTCCCATTGCTTTGATGACCTACTGGAAGCTAAGTCCCTGTAAAGAAAAGAGTATAGTTTAGTTCATAGTTTGGGATGCTCAACAGAATGTCAAAGCAACATGCTCTAGATTTAGTAAGAAAATTCTCCACGTATCCTCTGAGGAGACACCATAGTGTGTGCGAGCATGCATGCACGCATGTGTATGTCTATTTCTGCTCTTACATGTGAAAGAACTCAAGAGTTTCTGGAGATGTCACTTAGTCCCTTACAGGAACAGTGTCCTCCTCGACTAAAGAATGTTCCAGTAGATGCCATCTGTCTCTTCAGTGTCCCATAGCCTCACTCACATTGCCATGCCGAGGGCCACACCTCCAACATATGAATCCCTAGTAAACACACCACATTCACACCATAGCAATGATTAGATCAGTTATTACATTGCCATCACACAGAGCTGTAATTTTGTGACAGTGGTCTTCACTCTCCTATTTGTACCCTCTCCAGGTCACTGTTCAACCCTTTCCTCCCTCTTGAGAACTTCTAAGTACAAGTGCATAGGAGTCTGTCACCTCGTCTCTGATCATTACTCCGAACACCTAAGTAGCTGTCATTAGGAACAGCTTCCCTTGACTCAATGGCCTTCGCAGCTGTATTCACTTCTCACTAGGAACAATATCCAACGTTAAATCACAACACTTAAAAACAAAACAATGGAATGCATAAATCATGTTTTACTATGACTGTTGCTGTCATGGATTCTCAACTGGAGAAAGTGTTTTACAGTTGCTTTTGTTCATCTCTTCTTTGTGATGATTTTATATGTGATGAAATTTATATGTGATGAAAGTTTTTCCAAAATTACGTTGGACTCATTAAACCAACAATACAGTTTCTCCCACTATGTAATTTTTCTAACTAATTGATTTATGGTTTTTGAAATGGAAATGCACTTAAATTTTTGACTGCCCTAGAGTTACTAGTATTTCTATAAAGTCTGTTCTCTTAGGGAGACAGTATGCACGTTTTTCTTAGATAATGGTCTTATTTAGTTGGCTTTACTATGTCATTAAGATTATTTTTCATAAAAAATTAAAGTCCGCCATTTGTTGCATTAGAAGAGTATAACTATGTCCTCTTTTTCCCATGAGGAATGTATGTTGTACCCTCCTATGTTATGTAAAAATGAGACTCTAATGATCCCATGTCTGAGTAAGCAGGGGCAAGTAAGTCCTGGAATTTGACATGCCTTTCTGGAACTCAGGGTCACCACTGTCAGCGGTATCTCCTGATTCCCTTGGTAATCTGAGTCATTATATGGGAAGGATGGGGGTGGGAAGCACCCGTGCAAGGCTCCATTAGCACGAATACCTCATGCATCATTTTAAATCAATTTGGAATGAGCACAGATGATGTATTTATCATGAACATATACTTCACACATGATTTAGCACAGTGGTTCAACACTGTATAGTGTTTAGACCCAGGAACAAGTTGGCAAACAGCATGCTTGGTTACAATTGTCATAGAATTCATTAAAACCCCACAGATTTGAGATTCCGGCTTATGGGATTTCTTTTATATTTTTAACATGATCAATATTCAGAATGTCCACCAATAATGTTTTTCTTGATTTTATACACACACACACACACACACACACACACACACACACACACACACATATATCACATGTACATGTAGGTATAAATGTATGTGTGTATATAACACAGTAGAGAGATCATAATGTTATTGTAAAAACGAAAACAAATTTAATGAATTCAGCCATTGTGTTATAATATGTATCAATGATGCAAAGTGAATATAAACAAAACTTTTGTACTCCATATCTTTTTCCCCAATGGAGAAAGGAGTGAAAGACTGTAACTGTGTACGCTAGGTATATTGAACATGCTACTGGGACATTTATTGAAATTGCAACAGTTCCCCTCCATCTTCCTACCATATATTTTCTTCTTCTCCCTCATAAAGGTGACTGATGGGATTGTGATCTGGTGGCCTGTTTATGTCTCCAGACTTATAGGGAACTCAGCTTGGAGTTGATGGCTTTTCTACTTTTACTACCAAGTTGATTGTTATTCCTGGAAGCACCTGGATGTTCTTTTCCTTTAAGTGCTGTGAGCAGTTTGAGCTCTGACAAAGCTAAAAATGAGGAATTAAACCATGATAAGAGAAGTCTTCTGTATTTATTACCATATGACTCATTCAAAAGCATCTATAATTTTATTATAACGTGTGGGGTTGATTGCCATGCAGATTATAAGGTTGAAAAATATTTAGTAAAACTTAAACTAATATAATAATTCAAAATTCTGAGCCAATTCATTGCATAGGTTGTAAACAGGTATTTTAGGGACAAAATGAGATACAAATTCACATTTATGCCACAGTGTAATAAAAAATAAAAATTCCTTCATTTTTATCTATACCCTAGATATGAACTTTGCTTCTCGTTTTTGCTGACAGCTCTAAAAGACCACACTGCTGTGTATCTTTTTATTTCAGGAGGTATTAAAGTGATTGCAGCAATGTTTTCAAATCTCAGTGACTAAAACACCATGGTAATGCATAGGATGTAAAATCCAGTATACAAAATTGACAGTTTCATCACCAAAGTGATTCTTATTTTTAGCACTTCAGGCTTCAGGAGAGAGCCACAGCATGGAGATGAAATACCTGATCCTTCAGAGTATGAATACACATCACACTGTGAATTGAGATGGAGAGACACTCCTTAATATGGAGAGTGCAGATTTAGCCTAAGAATTTCCTTCTAAGCTTAACTACATTTATATGTGTGTGTGTGTATGATATTATAAATGATATATGTGTGATATACCACAATAAATCATCATAATATAATATTATATAATATATTATATAATATACTATATAGGACATATTATATCAATTATTATATCACATATATAGTAATTTAATACACACACAAATACACTCTCTGGTACTAGAATAATTATGTTATACCTGGGCTGATTCATAGTATATATTCACATTAAGGATTATATCACAGAAAATTGTTCTATGAAAATGCCTTTTAAAAAAACGTTTTCCTGGGTGGTGGTGGTTGCTACACACACCTTTAATCCCAGCACTCAGGAGTCAGAGGCAGGAGGATCTCTGTGAGTTCATGGTCCAGCCTAGTTTACAACAGGAATTCAGGACAGCTAGTCCTATACAGAGAAAACTTGTCTTGAAAAACAAAAACAAACAAACAAACAAACAAACAAAAAAACCCCACCAAAAACCAAAAAAAATTTTAATTGGTCAGCTTTGACTTAAAGATAAAAAGGAATTATTGTTTAGTTCTGCAGTTGTGGCTTTTTTTTTTTTTTTTTTTTTTTTTTTACAAGCTGGATAAATCATGGGTTGCCACTTGGTTACTAAACAATTGCTTAGAAAGTGTTCTTTTGTTCCAGTCAACTAACTCCTTTAATTAAATAGTAACATTTTGTCGGTGCTGTGTATCAATGTCAGAACAATTGGCCAGCTATCTGGTTCAGAGTAGGAAGTAGTGTATGTTACTTTCTGAGGGCATAATTTCAGCCTCAGAAAACAAGCTTAATACAACAGAAATCCCCATGTCTTCATGTGGATTCCTACACTGAAGTCCAGTGTACATTTTCTTCACAGAACATGTAAAGTGTAAAAATCGTTTTTCTTGTGGGGACATGAAAGTTTCTTCCTAGGGGCTTGGCTAGCTGGCTGGTCACTGGTAACAACGGTATTAAAGATTTTGCCTGAGTGTAAGAAGTGCTGTAAATACAAGGAGGAGAAAGTTTTGTAGACCAATTACAATTCTTAATTGCATTACAGAAAAGAAGGGAAAGCTAAGCCATGCTTTCACTGAACCCAGTTCACCTGATGATGCCTGTTAGTTTTTCCTCTTAGTTGAAAAATAGTTCCATTTCAAAAGGAAAACTAGTGACTTCGCTCTACCTCTCTTCCTCTCCATCTTCTCTCTGTGTGCATGTGTATGCAGGAGAAAGCTTTTGTGAATTAGAAGTCAGTCAGCAGTTAGCTAAGGTTAACTTTGAACCCCTGGTCCTCTTGCCTCTGTGTCCCAAATATTGGGATTAAATGCACACACCACCATGCCTGGATTCATGTGATACTGGGGATTTATCCAGGGCTTCATGCATGGGAGATAAGCATGCTGAAATATATCTCTACTTCCTGAAAAGTAACGTGTTATTATTGCCACGATGAAACACCATGATCAGAATAAACCTCTGAGGAAAGGGTTTATTTGTTTCAACATTTCCACGCCACTGCTCATCACTGGAGGAAGTCAGGACGAGATCTCAAGCAGGCCAGGAACCTGAAGGCAGGAGCTGATGCAGAGGCCCTAGAGGAATGCTGCTCACTGGCTTGCTCCTCATGGCTTGCTCAGCCTGCTCCTTGTAGAACCCAGAACCACCAGCCCAGGGATGGCACTATCCACAATGGATTGGAGCCTCTCCCATCATTCACTAATTAGGAAAATGCTCTCTAGTTGGGTCACGAGGACGCATCTTCTCTACTGAGGCTCCTTCCTTTCAAATGACTTTAGCTTGTGTCAAGTTGACATAAAACTAGCCAGAATAGTAACTTTTTTCATATTTTCATTTTTCATTCTCAATGCACTACTGTTGAATAGACCTACTATAACTGACCTTGGTTCATGTTCAAGTGTTGTTCTTCTAGAAATGATTCTGAACCCCTTATAATAAAGTTATAGATGTGAATAAAATTCCTTTGTTTTTTCAATACGTGTTTCCCTCTTTTATGTATGTTGAAAAATTCTTTCCAGAAAACATCCTCTGTTCACTTGCCTGGGATTGTGGAAGCTGTATGCGTGAACGTTCATTGCTCTGTCTCTCCTTGGCACTGAACTAGCCTGTTTGAGTAAACGGTTAACCCTGCACTATTGAGATTGTAAGCCACTGCTCTGTCGATAAGCGTGGAAGTGAGTGATGGAATTCAGGCCAGCACAAGCAGCTCTGTCATTCCTGTTCCATACTGCTAGAAATCATGTCTGTGTGCTTCTTGGCTCTCGGAAGTTAGCAATGGGCAAAACCTGAGTGCCAGTGGCTCCTCATGAAAATCCAACCTGTCTACACTAGTGGACAGCAGAGGGAGATTTGACTTTGGGTAGAACAGAAATAAGTGAGGATTGCATCCCAACAGAGCAGCAACTGCAGGAATGTGGTTAAAGGATCATACTTCCAGCTGCTCCCAGAAGATGGAAGAAACAAGGAACCAAGTTGTATCTAGACACTTGGGAGACATTCAACATCCTGATTGGCTCCTGTCTACTCATACTAATTTCAATTTTCTGGTTTCAAGAACTGTTAGAGGCTGAGTTTCAAAAAGTACTTCAAGTTTGTGGTTGTTTGTCAGAGTGGTCAGAGGACACTAATATGATGCCCCAGCAGCTTTTATAGTGGGAACGCTCACTTAGAGCTCCTTCGGATGCTATTTTCTCTGACAAAAATAAAAAAATAAAATAAAACAATGGGGGAAAAGATACAGACTTAATTTATCTTTTTCAAAAGATGGACATGAAAGTGTCTTTAGCCTTGGCATTTACTCTGTTACTGACATTTTCTGGCTTTTATTTCCGAGTTTGCATTTTATTGATTGACTGGATTTTGATAACCGACACATTTTAAAAAACCATTATAATAGGAATAATTGGGTGGGAATATTCTTTCATAGTGGCTTACTTGATTTCAAGACATTTAAACATTATTTCAAATATTAAACAAGTAAAGCAGGCTGAATATATAATTGGGATTTTCTCATCATAGCTTGGCTCCAGAATAATGAATGTAAGTCATTAATGGAAAGTTAATTGGGAACGTTGGCAAAGTTTATCTTGTATTTTGAGGATTGCATGCTTCACTTGATACCTAGTGTACATTTGGGATTTATTTGCACCACACCTCTGGGTCTAGTAGCATATTAAGTTATGAAGAATATTAGCATTACTGCAAAACAATTACTTGTTCATTTGCTAACTGATTAAAATTCATGCATAATTTATTGAAATGAATAGAGATTTTATAAATAAATCTCCTTGTTCTCTGGGGTCCAAAAACAAAATACATATGCTAATATAAGGTTTCTTTTTACCGCCAACATCAAAAGTTTAATATGTAGTGGGATATTAGTCTCCTCAATGTGAATTTCACTTATAATCATGCTGTTAACACATTTTATAACATAAAATGTGTATGCATCTTAGCTGCTTTGCATATTGTGACAGTTCCAGTTTTGAGCTGTTGCTTTGATTCCTCACCCTTCTAGTTTTGCCTGACCACAGCAAGTGAAATGAAACTGTTCAGTGTATTGTTTGCATTCTTCAGGCCAGGGCGTGCACCATATCGAACTCATTATGTCACTTATACATGCCACTAGATTCAATATTAATTACTGGATTTAAGGTTTGGTTTTTTGTTTGTTTGTATGTTTGTTTGTTTGTTTTGGCGGGGGCGTGGGTCAGGCAAACAAACAACAACCAAAAATAAAGCCAATAGCATCACACACAGAGCCTGCTGGTGCATTTTAGAAATTTAGTCTTTTCAAGTCTCCTGTGAGAGTTTACTTGTGAAAAGACTCTGTAAAGTTAAATAATACACTCATGTTTACCTTGTCATTACCGCAAAGGCGTTTGATTTTGAACGTTTGCCCCCAGGCTCCAGATTTCATTTTATATGCTCTTGTTTCAAACAGTAATGAAAAAAGGCTGTGTTTGTTTCTCATACTGGTTTATTCTGGCTTTGCCCCCATCCCTCACCCCCATCCCTCACTCCTTTCCCCTCTCTTTCCATCTTCCTTCCTCTTCTCTGTTGTTTGCTTTCTCTGGTGAATGTAGGGAGGCTTTTGATGTCTGAGATTTAGCATTTGATACACACACCTAAGTTCTGGTTGTGCAATACCTGTACATGGGTAGTTCAAGTAAGGTTTGCAATATACAATTCAATTACCATGTTTTTTTTGGTTTGGTTGGTTTTTTTTCTCTCTTCATTCATCATGTTAAGTATCAGACCTCTTCCGGTCATTGGTGAGCCTTGAAATGAGTGAGACATTGTTGCTTGGTGGGAGAGTTTCAGTGAACTGTGAATTTAACATTGTTTCCTAGTGTAAAAGAAATTAGTCAGTAAGTGAGCCATCTGGAGTGAAAACAAACATGTACTTAATGAAGCAGTCCAGTTTATCAGTAATGTAGAATGCTTGGGAGACATTTTCATGTCCTGGAAGGTGCATGTCTTGGTTCAGCTTAGCATGTAGAGAATGCATTTCCTTTCTGTCTTCCCATCTACTAAGAGTTTTGTAAGCTCTGGGTTGAAAGTTGTTAGGCTAATTGGTACATGTTCTTGGGATGAAAAAATCAACCTTGATCCTATTTTATCTGATAAATGAAAGCTCTTAAATGTTGGTATGGTTCAAGTGTTTCCTTTTGAGGTGAACATCATTTGTGAAACAGGCCATTGTTCACCTAGGACAAAATGTCAGCCATTACTGGTAAATATTTTTCCAAACCATTAGAAGATTTATGTATGGGTAGTGTTTACAGAGCATGCGTTAACAACGTCTTTCTGTAGAAATAGTGCTGGATATCTACAGCACATACAGCACACAGAAGTTAGGGCTGTTCTTACTTTACACATGAGGATGGTAAATCACAACTTACATTATTTTGAGACAGCCAGTCTGAAAGCTCTTTCCTTAATGGGCCCATGCAAGAAGAGACCACTTATATTCATAGTTATTTCCAAAAGGGAGAGTTTCATCATGTCTATTATTCTTCACTTCTGTGCACTGTTTCTTTTATATAATATACAAGTTCCATTTAAAAGTAAAAAAATATATATATCTCCTCCACATGATGTGAGTACCCAATGTACAGAACTTTGTCATTAGTAGTTAGTAAATATGTTATGTGTTTTTAGTCTCATAAACTTTGAAGTTATATTCTCAAAACTAATTTTTAGAGATCCAGGCCAGATGGTCTTGACCCAGTTTTCTGGGTATTGGTGATTCAGAGGATTTTTAGGTTAGAAACCTTTTTTAAAATCATAAATAACATCCAAATGTTGGGCCCAATATAAAAATTCTTGATTTCTTTCAACTTGCCTAGGCTCGTGAGACCCTTTCTGTGGAGTCGCTCCCTCCCATAGGTATTGTCGTTAATAGTTCAAAAGTTACTGTTTGTGTAGCCTTGACTTCACTTTTTCCAGTCTACTCTGACTAGGAGCACTGTGTGGTTATGTTAATAGCTTTCCTGTCTGTGATTTCCTGTTACTCTTCAGCATTAATTCTTAAATCAATTTGGGGACAATTATCACCTTATTAAGATTAATACTTTCTTTTTAAACCTTTCAACTCCCTGAGAAGTGTGAGAATGGTCGAGAAGGTGAAGGGAAATACCACCTGATGACAGTCTACCAAGAGACCCCTCTGCTCTGTATTCCAGTGGAAAGGCTGGGCAGACAGAGCAAGCTCTGTGCAGTCCTCCAAGGACAGCCCAGCCTTTCAACCATATTGCCATCAGGGAAAACCTGCTCTAATACATTAGCCATCATTCCCTAAGTTCAGATGTTGAAATAATATTTTCCAAAGTTTCTGTCAAGCATATCTTAAGCCACCCAAAATTAAATTGCAATGTCCCTTTGACATTTGAGCTTAATAAGTGACATGTGGCCTATCGCATGCTACTGCACAGGCTACGGATATATAGTGATTGGGGATTTCTTCTCACTGCGAGTTTCAATTTCCTAATCTGTGAGGTGAGTGTGTGGCACCAGCTTTCCTTCCAGCTTGCAGCCCCTCCCTCTTAGCTCATCTGCTGGAACTTGGAAGTTTCAAGAAGCAAAGCAGGAGCAGAAGCAAAAGTAAATAAAGAGAAGAAAATATCAGAGCTCACCTCCCTCCTCGTTTGATGAGCACCTCTCCTCTCCAATACTTTTCTTTACATCCCTGTTGACTGCTGTGTATTGCCACGTTCTCTCCGAAATGCATGTTTTTAAGAAGAGGAATCTTTTGCTAAAGGGAACAAAAGCCTTCATAAAACCAATGGCTCTTTAAAATACAGTTGCTACATCATGGCTTTCCAAGTTATATTTTCTTTTACTTTGTTCCTTCCTTTCCTTCTTCTCTCTTTTTTTTTTTTTTTTTTTTTTGAGGCATGTGTCTGACCGATTAGCCTAGCCTGGTCACTATATTGACCACATATTTGCAGCAGTCTTCCAACCTCTGCCCCCTGTGTGTGGGGATTACAAGCATGTGCCACCAACCCTGGCTCTGGTTATCTATTTACCATGTGCTTCTCAATTGTTCACTATGCCTTTGGTTACAGATGGATATTACATATAGCATCTTTACTTATAACATATATGTTCCTGTTAATATATCTCTGTTTGGGAGTTGAGATTCTTACCTAACTACAGTATACACATATCTGTCTTTCCTAGAACCACCCAGACCCATTGCCCCTCCCCAGCTGCTTGGCGTGGGGCCCACTTACTTGCTGATCCAGCTCAACGCGAACTCCATCATTGGGGATGGCCCCATCATCCTGAAAGAGGTGGAGTATCGAATGACATCAGGATCTTGGACAGAAACCCATGCGGTCAATGCTCCAACATACAAGTTATGGCATTTGGATCCAGATACAGAATACGAGATCCGTGTTTTGCTCACAAGACCCGGTGAAGGGGGAACAGGACTCCCAGGACCACCACTGATCACCAGAACCAAGTGTGCAGGTAAGTAAGGCTTGATACCAGGCTAGGCCCTTGGGAAGGAATTACCAACCATAATTAACACACATACGGTATTCAAAGTTTTGATTATTTGGTGTGTGATTTAAATATACTGTTTTTTTATTGAATTTTTTTATTTGACAATTTCATATATGCACAATATGAATTCTGATTGTTCCAGTCCCTGCTCCCAAGGCACACCCTTCTAAGAGGTTCACTGAATTGGGTTCTTCATCACCTTGTTTGTGTAATAGTATGCCTGATTTAAGAGCATTTGGGGTACTGCTTTGAATCTATCCTACTATTTGATAAAGCCAGAGTGTTTTCTTGTACAATAACTTTGATGAGCTTTCTGTTTTCTGTGCAAAATGTCTCTGGTAGCTCTAAAGCATTTTCCCTTCAAGTTAATACTGTAAACATTTTTCCCATGGAGAAATGATCTTCCTCCATGATTTTATCTTCAGTGTCGTGGTCATATAATAGAGATAAGAAAATGGAGTCTAGGACTAGAGAGGGGAGCTCATTTAAACAGTGCCTGCCCAACAAACACGAAAGCAGTCCGGATCCCAGCACCCAGAGAAAAGCTGAGTGTGTTTATGCACAACTGTTATTCCCCTCAGGGATTCTAAGACAGGCCAATCCACAGAACTCACAGGCTCTAGGCCATTTGTGAGTTCTTAGCTGAATGAGAGACTGCCTCAAAGAATTAAGTGGAAACAGTAGAGAAAGGTGCCCTGCATCAACCTCTGGCCTCCGTATGCACACGCAGATAAAAATAGAAACAAATGAGAAATGACTGTACAGGGTCCCTCAGTGAGATAATTCTCCCATGTAGGAGATCCTGTTGGCGATTAGCTTGGCAGCTTGACACCTCCTAGAGATATTGCAGAAAGTTTCTTTTGTGTTACTGCTCTGACTCTGCCTGAAAGAGGGCCTGTAAACAATACCCCTCAAAACATAAGAAAATTACAACATACCATGGTCTCTGTTATATTGTATTAGAGAAATTCTTAGCTATGCAAAGATAAAACATTTGATTGCCTATTATTTGAGTGCATTTTTACTTTAATATTTATTCTTAAAATGTTAATTTTTAGTTTAAGGGGACATTTTTGTGTAAGTGAACCATTAAATGAAAATACATACATACACACACACACACACACACACACACACACACACAGCTTGAGCACTTAAATAGGCAATTTCTGAAAATAGAAAACTTTACCATGGGAAGCTATGAGAATATTGAGTACTTATAAAATGTCTTCTTGAACATCTGCTTATTATTTACAATTTTTATTGGGCTCTTCGCCAAGAATTCTGACTTAGCACACACTAGTCAATAAATATTTTTATTGCAATTAAGTTTCTATAAATGATTAACACCTGTATCGAGTGTTTAAAGCTTACGTTGATTCACTGGTTTGGCGGTTAGGAAGTAGAGTTCACGAATGTGTTGGTGGGCGTCTGCTTGCATGTAGCAGGTGAAAGCCTCAGAGAAGTTTTTACTGTAACTCGTATTATCCCATGGCTCAGCTTGAATTTCACCATTGGTTTTTAGATGTTCTGTAGACCTGTGACCTCTTCTGCGAGGTTTTGTGAGGAACTGTTCTTAGGATACTAGAGCAACTTTCTGCAGGGAAGGTGAGCTGACCTCACAGCCTCAAATAGTCAGAGAAGTCCTTGCAAAATGGTAAAACTGATGAAATTGAAAAGCTTACTCTCTACTCCAAAGTTAATATCTCATGCAAACACTGATGACAGTTGAGAGTCTATTTTACTAAAGATCGTAACTACATATACTTTTTTACAGAAATTACTCTTTCAATATTTAATCTTCATAAATTCTACTATAATTGTAATAGTTGATAACGATATGCTATTCCAGTAGTCTTCCTCTTGACTTTGTCCACACTTCTTAAATATCTATTGTACTTTCTTATTTTTTATTTTCATCAGAATAGGCCATTAGGAATTAACAGCCATACAATGGATTTTTATGAAACTGTTTAACCTCAAAAATACTTGGGACTCATTATTGGTGAGTGAGGTGTGAAGACTAAAAGTAAATGTTTTTAGGGCCATCATGCTGTATTAAGTGGATGAAAACACCGTGTTAATGAATATTGATTTTGTTCCGTATTGATGCGTGTGTTCAGAGTGTATTGAACCAACAGAAGGGAAAATATGACTGGAAATCACTATAACAGTAGCCTCATTTAGGGGAGAGAGTAGAGTAAGAATATCTTCCAGTCATAGCTACTTCCAGCTTAGAAACATCTTGACATTTAGGAATTATATGGGCCCTGTAATCTGGTTCCTTATTTGAGAAACATTCAGTTTGTGTACTCATCATGAATTTTAATAATATCAGGTCCAATCAATTGTCCTTTTACTTCCACATATAGGAATTTCAGACCATCTTTCACCCATGATAAACCTTTGCCAACGTTTGTTGTAACTAGTATCTTTCCAGAGTTACGCTGAACACCGGGCGGTGGTGGTGCAGCCCTTTAGTCCCAACACTCAGGAGGCAGAGGCAGGCGGATCTCTGTGAGTTCAAGGCCAGCCTGGGCTACAGAGTGAGATCCAGGACAGGCACAAGTACACCGAGAAACCCTGTCTCAAAAAAACAAAAACAAACAAAGTTACAGTGATGTAGATTTCCAGGGGAAAGCACTATAGACTAGATTTTTGTCAAGAATGTATTAGATCAGAGATGAGACATGGCTACTGATCAAGGTCAATATTAAGATCAGTATTAAGTTCAGACATTTGCAAAGGAGGGAAGTCCATGTAGTAATTTTAAACATAACCTGAAGAGCAAAATCAGAATATAATTTAGAAAAATCACAAAATCAGTATTAGTTTAAATCATGATGCATTTCTCCTACTTCTCTTCAAGATTCATTTCCTTTTCTCCAAATTACAGCTTCCCAAGTCATTATGAACATCACCATTGACCTCAAACAGGGACCACAAAAAGCAACAAATTATAAAACAACCCACAGAAACTATGCTATTAGCTGATTTTTAGCAGAAATTTCAAAAGCTTTAAAATGCTCTGTCATTCATAGGAACGATTCCATTGAGACTTCAAGATGAAAGTTCTCATCTAATGCTATCAAACTCTACTTGCCATGAATAATGGTGTTTACACAGAATTGAGTTCTGTATCTACAAAACATCCTATTTAATCAGGAAAGACAGCATATTGAATAAGTGTTATTTATTTTCAAATAGTTATTTTTATACACCATGTGCTAAATATGTTAAATCACCAAAACATCTCAAAGATATAAATTCTTCCTGTGTTCTCTCTCTCTCTCTCTCTCTCTCTCTCTCTCTCTCTCTCTGTATATGTATGTGTGTGTATGTTTCTTTTGCTTTATATTTCTGTCTGTATCTGTGTATTTATGTGTCTCATTGTAATTTGAAAAAGATAATATTATTTTCTGCCATTCTTATATTTTGTTATAACAAGTATAATACTGGCCATAGAGTAAAGTAATTACTATGCGCTATTTTTTCAAGTTTCACTTTAGGGGCACTTTTAATATTTTGTGTCTAGTAGTATTAAAGTCATTTGGAAGACATCTGCCAGCAAATAATTTTCCAACCAGGAAAGGCTTTCACTGTGCACATTGTTTACAAGCTTACATTTTTAAAGGAGAAGTGTATGGCTAAGTCCACACATAAAGTTATGTGTCACATGATGTAATCTCACCAATCCTAGTAATAGGAGATGAATAAACAAAAATTGTAGCCGATAAAACCTGGGGCTCATGTATGACTAACTTATTCCTTGAAAAAGCACAGTTTAATGCCCCCAGCTTTGCTTGTACTGAAAGCAAAGGACATTGGTGCTGAACACTCAAATAGGTGCCATATTTTAAACACGTAACCCCTCCCACCCCAAAGTGTATTAGTTCACCATTTTCTGAAAATGTCCTGCCTAGCTGGTAAAGCGTTTTTGTTTACCTTCGAAGGCACATTAAAATCATTTGGTAGATGCAATTACCTGCTCCAGGGTCTCTCAAGTTGGGAGAGGTGGTAATTGTATATTGTAGTGGCTGAAACCACCTACGCCTCTGTTTCACGCTTCTCCATGAACCCAAGGCAAGTGATTATTTCACTGTTAGTCTACAGCCCGACCCATGTCATTGTTCACATAATGTTTCTTCAGGCATTTTATAAATTTTAAAAAGTGCCATAAAAGTGAAGTTGCCTTAAGTGGGAAGTAATTCAAAGATTCTCTTGAACAATCTGAGAATGTATACTTGCTTTTTTCTTTTTTCCTCCGTTGTCTATTTCCTCTGGGGATACCATCTGGTATATAAGGAGAACAAAAATACTGTTTCTCCTTCTTATTAAATGGAAATAAAATATGCCATCCTCAGGAACTCTCTACATTGCATGCTTTCTCGATTGCACATTAAAATTGTTTCTTTAAATTACCTCCTACCTCTGGATAAGTCTTCGTGGAATTGCTTAGTGACTAGCTGACATTTTGACAGCATCTCCTTCATAGGCAAGGTCAATCGTTCAGAGTGTCCACAATGTAATATATTTACACATTTGGGGATACTACTCTGTACTCTTAGATTAAAGTTCAATGCTCTTGGCAGTTTTTAGCAGACATGTAGATCTATGAAACAGTGAGAGGAAGAAGGTCTTCATTTAAGAGGAACATTTACTGAACATGTATTTCTTCTGCCCTGAATCCAGAGTAGAGAAAAGAACTCATCGATGGGCGTTTTCCACATTCCACAGTTTGTGGGATTAAATATTGGCCCTTTAGCTATGGCTTCATCAGCATAGGAATATTGATTTTTACTCCGGTCCAAGATAGTTATCTGTCTTAAAGACTAGTTACCACTGACACTCAGCCTAGAGCTTGGAACAAAATAAAATTGGTTTTTAAAAATTGGTTTGGTTTAATAGAGTTAGGGCAGCTATTTCTTCAGTTTAAATTGAAGGCTTGTATCAATGTGTTTTTTCATTTTATAAAAATATTTTGACTTACACATGATTTTGTGTTATTAAAATCATTTTTGAGTTATGACTTGAATAAAAACAAGGATTCTGTTATTGAGGTCAAGAAAATTAAAGATGATGCTGGAGTGGTGGCTCAGCTGTTGAGAGCACATGCATGGATTTGGCGCCTGGCAACCACATTGATCAGCTTACAACCTCTGTAACTCCAGCTACTGGGTATCTGATGCCTTCCTAGCCTCCTCAGGCACTCACAGGCATGTACATACATACCCCTCACACACAGAGGCACATACACATACCTGTTTCATTTTTAATGAAAGAAAAACGAAAAGATAAAATCTATAATGAAACTGGTGTAGGGCTAGGGAGATGCTCAGTAGTTATGGTGCTTACTGCAGAAACAGCAGATGTGAGGAATGGTGTTCAGCTCCCAAGCTGTCACATACATGCTGGTCGGGCATTATGGCTTAGCTGTTATTCTAGCTGCAAGAAAGCAAGAAATGTGCTAGCCTAGGCCCCTGTGTCAACTGACTTTATCAATGAAGTCTTGGTTCAGTTGAGAGGCTCAGACCTCAATAAATAAGGTAAAGAGCAAACAGGGGACACTCCACAAGTCAACCTGTGGCTTCCACATTCACATTTACCATTCACGTACATGCACACCTCCACATATGTGTGCACTGATGCTTAGGTGAACGTACATAATACACACATTTGCATAGAGATGAATGCCATATGTACACAAGAAAGGGAATATAAAAGTAATGAAAAACAGATCACCAATTTTCTTAACAGTCAAGAAGTTATACCCCATTCCATTTCTTTCTTTTTAGTGAATAATGATCTGGTTTTATTGTACAGGTTGTATAGTCTTTACTCTGTTTGAAAAGCACTTGTTTCCAAGATGTGTTCGGGGCTTGCTTCTTTGTTTACAGCACTAGTTTAAGTGTCAACGCCTCACTGTGACACGGGTCAAGCCTTGGATGTCAACCCTGACTTGTAAACAGAGTGAAGTGCAAGGAGATGCCAGTACCATTCCAGGCAGAGGGAAGTGCATGGTTCACTCAGTTGTAAACACTGTTGGTTCTCTGTGGATCTAAGTAGAGATGGATTCAGTGGAGTATTGACCCATGCTATGCTTATGGTTGAATTGTGGTTGTTGCTAAGCTGTGGCCAGGTCCAACATGTTCCTTGTGTAGAGCTGACTGAAATTACCCGCTTTGATTTTACAAAGATCATCCCATCTCTGAGGAGTATGATCCAAGGAAGACCCAGTGGCAGACAGAACATGAAAATGCATTTATTATTGCATATGCATGTGTGCTTTTATGTATACTGCTATAGAGAAGACTGTAGAGTGTGTGTGTGTGTGTGTGTGTGTGTGTGTGTGTGTGTGTGTGTGTGTGTGTGTTACAGGATACACATATCCTGTAATCGTTCCTTAACCTTATTAGTATATCACATCATTAATAGGCAACCTATAAATACTATCATTCCTGATCATTAAGAGAGTCATTTTCAAAGAGAGATTTTTCAAGTAGTTTGTAAGTGCTCTTATTTTATTTTTTCAAGTCTGTAGATTTCCCAGTTTCAGTCATGTGCTTATGAAACCTACAGCACAAAATACTGTTTTAGACGAGAAAGTAGCGCAAGGGCTGCTGTGATTTTGATGGTACATTCATTTCATGCATTTGATTGCAAACCCTAGTTCTACCAATTGCCATCCTCAGGACTGAAAATGTATATTATATGACAGCATGACAAGATCTTACCCCCAAGACTCTAATTTTGTAACCATACCAACCAACCAACAAGCAAACAAGCATAAATTTTATGGTAAAAATACAAAATGCTGGGATGGAGTATGCTGCTTAGAGGTGCAGACATATCTAACATTTGTGAGTCACATGGTTTATTCCCCAGCAATAATGGTGATTTAAAAAAATTCAGAAATATGGGGCAGCTTCTCATCAGAGAACACATTTTCTTTAAGCACTGGTAACTAAACAGAGATGGTCTCACCGTTGCTTTGCAAAGACCCTGAGTTTAGTCCCAATTCCTTACTGATAATATAATGCATATAACAAGTCCCACCCCAATATGACCATGAAGGTAGTTCAGTTGATCCCTTTGCTGTCCTCAGGGAATCTGTAATAATGAGGAAAGTGCTAAAAGGAATGATATAATCTACCCCATAATTTCAGTCATCAGAATACTGCCATTTCTGTGACTCCCTGGAGCTCATAATTTCTAGGAATATATTCTGTATTTCAGGCATGGGGTGCCGGTAACTGGCATGAGAGTTCTACTGGTGGGCTATTATATTTGGGTCACTCAGCACCAGGGTCATGAAAGAAGAACACATATGGAGTCATGTTGCATGCTTCCTTTGTTGTAGTGGGCTTAGGTACAGGTGTATGGTTATTCACACAGCTCAGCTCTGTTCACAGTTCCTTAAAGGTAACAGCATCAGGAAAAATGTAATTACCTTTACTAACTAGAGTTGGGTTGTCTTCGGCATCAAGATTTCTCAGCTGCCTTACATTGTTGATGAAAAGCGTTTGGCAACCCATGAAAATGACACTGTATTTATTTATCTTCAGTGCTTAACCACATGTTGAGTTGGTTAATGGTATCATTAAGTACTTTTTATTGGCTTCATTTGTTTTTTATTGAGTTTTGCATGTTACAATCAAGCTGACAGGTGGAAATAATCATCAGTCTTATGATATGTCACAAACTTCCCCTCAAGTCCTAGGATTTTTATTTGATATTGATAGCAAATAGATTTTTTTAAAAGCAAATGGAAAATTTGATACACTAGTGATGTCTTAAATAACTACACAGCCTTGTCTGATGAAGAAAATAACCTAAGTACAATTAAAATGCTGTAGAATCAACAT
Organism: Peromyscus melanophrys; assembly: GCA_902168415.1. Classification (NCBI taxonomy): domain Eukaryota; kingdom Metazoa; phylum Chordata; class Mammalia; order Rodentia; family Cricetidae; genus Peromyscus; species Peromyscus melanophrys. Next base: position 5,059 of record CABHPR010155468.1, on the reverse strand, counting down.
GAAAAAAAAATGAGTTAACTATGGGAACAAGTTCAAGAGTACAGCCTGTGAGCACCTGACCTTCGTGATTTATCACAATAGTCCAGGTTCTTTTCCTGATTGAAATTTACTTTTGCCTTCAATTATCATCCTGTGCTCAGTCCCTTATTGAATTATAACATGTATTCTTAGATTTAAAATAAGAAAAACAAATAATACTAAAGCAAAAAAATGCAATCATTCATCACTTACTCATTCTCTAACTTATTCACTCATTCATTGAGTTTGATGGATGGTGCAGAGATAACTCTATTTGGTATTTTTTGAGCCCATTTATCTGTATCTATCCAGTTAGTATTTTGAAGTTTGGTCAATCTGTACAGTTTCTTCATGATAAAAAGCCATTTTCATCATTTAATTTGACTCAATATAAATCTAAACATGGGACCATGCACTTAAGAAATCACTTTCCTGCTGGGTGGTGGTGGCACCTGGCTTTAATCCCAGCACTTGGGAGACTGAGGCAGGTGGATCTCTGTGAGTTCAAGGACAGCCTGATCTACAGAGAGTTCCAGGATAGCTAGGGTTACACCGAGAAACTCTTTCTCAACCCCGCTCCCCCAAAAGAAGAAGAGTCATTCTCCCATCTTTGCTGTCTGGTTCTGACATATGGTATCGTGGTACCTAATGATTCTATCTTCACTCTTTATCCATCTTATGTGGAAACACAGGGGGAGAAAATAAAACACTCAAAAGAACGAGCTAGTAAGTGAATTTTATTTTAGAGTCTTAAAAGCTGTATTATATTTTGTGATCCCAGTAGAAAATGAACTCTAAAGGGTAGGAACTCGTGCTTTTCAAGTAACCTCAGGCGAAATCTATGCGAATTCATCTGTCACTACATATGACATGGCCTAGAAATCACTGGGTGATGTCTATTTTAATTGTCTCAGATGAACCTTCTCAGTGAGGTTGATTTTAAAGAATAACTCCTTCTATTTCCTGGTCAATATTGTTATTTTTACATATTGCTACAAATTTGCTCTTCAAAGCATGTAATAAAGAATCAGAGAAACATAATTTTTAATCTGTTTCATACCACAATCAACTTACTAAGTCCTTTGTAAATATATCCCCTACATTCAAAATATGTTTCCCTAATATTTTTACTATTACAGGCAAATCTATATTTTCTTTACCAAATAGGGTGTGTGTGTGTGTGTGTGTGTGTGTGTACATTCTTTTCTAAGAGTAGTATATTTCCTTTTATGGGTAGGTTTTTTTTCGGGGGGGGAGGCTAGAAAGCATTTTAAAGGCTATGTTGCCAGAGAATGCACAGTAATTCTCTGTTTCAGAGTCATCTCCTGCTCTTCCCTCACTTCTAGTGAATTCCTGCACTCTAGGTATCTACAGAAATCACTCATGTGCCTGACTTCCGATCCATCAGCCCATTCAGCATAGGTGGAGAAGATATGGCAGTGTGGCTCCAACTCTGTATCTTTGGAGCTTCCTTACTGGACATCTCACATTCGGTAGACTATATCAAATTCATATACCCAAATAATTTTTGTAAAATGTACATATAAAACAGTAGGACCGGGGAGAGAGACATCACCTTTGGTACAGTGTTTGGAACACGTGAGTTCGATTTCCAGAATCCATGTTTTATTTTTCTTTTAAAGTGGACATGGTGGCACGTGCTTATAATTAATACTAGTGCTCGGAGGTGGGAAGGAAGCTCACTAGAAGGCAAGCCTTGCCTGCTCGATGAACTAACTCCAGGTCAGTGAGACTCCCTGTATTAAAACACAAGTTAAGACAGCATTTGAAAAACAACACTCTAGAGTGACCTCTCATCTGTACATGCACACACATGTGCGCACACATGTTCACACATACAACCAAGTTTTGCAAAGGGCATCTAAAAAAGAATTTTTACATTTAAAAAATTATTTTTAATTATTATTATTTTTATTTATTCGTGTGTCTTAATTATTTGTTTGTGTGTTTCTACGTCCCTTGTGTGCATGTGTAGGTCAAGGAATAATTCCTTGCACAGGTCTTTCTATCATTAATAGATCTTGGATTGGAACTCAGGCCATCATGCTTGGAACTCATAAGTGTCTTTACCCACTTAACAATCTTGCCAGCCTGCAAAGAACATTGAAAAAACCTTTCTCAGTACTGTCATATTTGTGTGAATGTTGTGACAGTATTGTTTGTCTTCATTTTCCTATGGCTATGCCTGTGGGTGTTGCTTTAATTGCATAAAATACAAGTAATTTTATGTTCTGCCTATTTTAGCTGTCATCCTGTCATCTTTTTTCCCCGAGTTTCTGCTGGACAGTTCATCATCTCTCATCACGATTTACTATTCTACTCCATCCATGTACTGAGATTTATTTAGCCTGTCTTCTGTCCCTGGCAGTTTGGACCCACTCACCACTATGAATTCTAAAATAAAAATCATGTGATTATCTTCCATGTCTTCAATGTTATTGACACACAGTGTTCAATTATTTATTTTTCCCAAATATTTATAATGATGCCGTTATGAACAAACTTGTGCATCCCGCCATGCAGTTACCGTGAGAGGAAGTATTTTATAATTCTTCATCTCCAGCTTCCCCATGAATCACTGCTCTGGCCACTTGGGCTCATTAGTCAATTGACTTAATCAGTATCACAAAGCTACTAGATTAGAAAGGAAGGGTGTTTTACATGTTGTGTTTTCTTTGTGTGTCTCTGTATGTATGGCAGACAGTATGAAACAGCCTGCTGTTCTAAGATAAAAGTTCTTTGGGGGCACTCAGATTCTAAGGAATCATAATCTGTAACCTGTATCTGTTGCTTATGATGTGCTGGGCAGGGCATTCCGCTCTTGAGTGTAGATCAGGGCTCTCTAAGTGCTGGCCTGGGCTGAGTTCCTCAGTTTCTAAACACAGTTTCCATTGTTTAGAAAATGGATCAATAAGCATGCACAGATGAGCTCTCTGGTTGTGCAAGCTGCATGTCTGAAAGATGGGTAGAGTTTTATGAAGCAGCAGATCAAGAGAGTTCTGGTTATAATTTAAGGTTTGGTCATCAGTAAACTCTATGTTTGAATCTGGCTCTTGTGCCTCCCAATGAATAACTCACTCAGTCTCTCTGGTGTCTTCACTTTGGTCTGTACAATAAGGGTGAGGAATTGGAACTATACCCCTCTAGGATCTGTGAGCTAATCAGTGAGCAAAGTGCCAAACTTCAGGAGTGCTTCCAAATTTTCCAGGAATTGTGTCTCTGGTTGTGAAATGACTTTTTTAAATGAAGTAGATAAGCTTCTACGTGTGTTAATTATTTTTACACAAAGGTGTGTGCACCAAACTCACCTTGCTTATTTGCATATAGTGGTTGACTGTGTATGTTCCTAAGGCTGTTGATGTGTGCTTTACCTTTCCGTGGGAAATACTATGTAATGCTTCCCTCTTTGTCTTGGGGAATGAGAACTATAGTAGTAGCAGCAGTATTACAGAATGGAACAGTGGCCAGTGTAGCGTTCCTTCATCACCACTATGGAAGAACAGAAAGCATGTTTTCTGTCTGCTACTGAGGTAGTCAATGAAGCGCGCCTCCTTAACGCTGTGTTAAACCCACAGGAAACAATACATGATAAGTGATGTCATTGAAGACATCCCTCCTTACATGATGAAGAGTCTAAACATGCAGAGAATCTGAAAAAAATAAAACCTATGCAGTCAACAGGCCTCTACCTGCCATTGCGCTATGTGTCAGGCTTTTGGGCTTGATACCCTCAATTTACCTTTGCTTTCATCTGTTAATACATTAGTTATTAACACAAGCAACAGAATTTTTTTTTAAAAAAGAGAATCAATTGTTTAAATGTTTTATTAGAATCTTTAGAATGGCTTGTTTTCCAAAAATAATTCTCTAGTGATGGTTGACAGAAAGGAGTGAGAGATTGCCAGGAGATTCGAAGGCTGCTAGTTCGTTCAGTCTAAGCAAAAATTGATCAGGGCTTGAGCTGAAGCAATGGAGATAAGAATTCCAATGAGAAGGCCAGGCTGGAAGAGATTGGAGATGTGCAATCAGTAGAATTTGGTGACACATGGGAAGTGAATTCTGGCTTGGGAAATTAAGGTATAGTGACAGACTTTCACTCAAGGAGTAAAACTTTTGGATCAATCTCATAAAGAAAATATCTGGTTTTTTTTTTTTTTGAGAAATGAGATAGTGGTAGGCAATTATATTCATGGATCTATGGTTCAACAAATAAGGTAGAGAGCAGGGCATACAGATTTGAATGTTGCTACCATTTCATTTCTTTTGTGAGTATCAGGGTACATCCTGAATTAGACATTAAATTGTCTTTTAGCTCAGCTTCTTACCAATATCTAATTGCATGGGTGTTATGGATGGAAACTGTTAATGATTCACATAGAAATCAGTAAAATATATAATAGATTAGGGTGTGTCTAAGAATTAAATTTGTTCAGTGTATTCTTACCCAGAACCATCAGTTTGGTGAATTTTGACAATGCCTTGGTGCGTCTAAAGTGTGCTCTTTAATGGACAGTTAGAGCGTGATGGTAGCTCTGTGGATTGTAGCGAGTGTGGACTTCTGTTTAAGTGGGCTTATACAGCCAGCCAATCCTAGGCTGACTCTCAAGTAGCTAGGGTTCAGTTAGTGTTTCTATCTTCTTTACAACATTGCTCTCTCACTTCCTATTGTCTCTCATGTTAAGAGTATGGATGCCCATTTGCCAAACTTACAGTTTTCAGGCATCTCCTTTGGACACCCCAAGATCATGTGAATGGTGATTAACAGCCACCTACCCATGCTTCTTCTTATTTAGGCGAGTATTAGATACAACAGATGGTGTGGTGGTCGGGGCCTGATGTAAGTGGTAGTAGCCCTCCTCCCCCAGTTCTGACTATGAGCACTTTGATTATGGTCTATACAGTCTAATTCTGCAAAGCCTCAAATCAGAAGCCTCTTTAGAACAACAGTAAATATTTTGACTTTCTGGGGATTTTGACTAGTGCAGGGTAAATAAGTGTATATCTCTACTCAGGGGAAAGC